>CAMZMU010000078.1:39041545-39287972 GCA_947311845.1 Poa pratensis
TAACTAAATCTTGCATATTTCTTTAGTAACTTCAGATTTCTTGTGCTTTATTATATTTCTTAAGAGATACCCGCTGCAACGCGCGGGGTGTCGTTCTAGTTTCTCTTTATGGTCGTCTATTTAGCACGTGAAGTGCAGCGACCTGTTTACGGAAGTCTGTACACGGTTGGAATGCGCGGTGAGTAATATTTTTGTCCCTCATGGATGACAACGTAGTCTACGGGTTGGCCGTCCATCGGCTTAGGTGTTTCTACGAGTTTCTAATATACTTATTTCACTTCATTTTTACCTGTTTCTTTTTCATTTTTCATTTCTTCGGCTGTGTGCACTCTAACTAAGCAAAGGCGGGTGTGCCCTTTTATGATTGTATCAACATGGTGATAAACTATACGAGTTTAGTAAAATGCTCTTTTATCGAAAAAAAATAAACTATTAGATTTTCCAATTTGCGAGGTACACCTGAACCATATCATTATGTTGAATACATATACAAAATTGGTGCTCCAATGGAATTTTTTCATACTTCGTATCCTTCAAATCGATGTCAATGTAGGCAAGCTAGGTATGCATATGTCGTGATAACTCTAATTTGACACTCGACCAAGATCATATTTGGCATGATCGTTAGAAGTAAAAAAAACCATAAAAACGAAGATATAGAAAAAGAGAGGCCCCTATATAAATGAAAACCACTGCCTAAACAGTAAATCAAATTATGTGACAAACGAGGTATCTAGGTATTAAATCTAGAATAGTCCATCCACATTAATTTTGTTATTACATACTCCCTCCGTTCAAGGCGTATAGTTTTTTGAGTAAAATTTCAAAATATAGGGTGTTTAGCGATTTATGGACAATTTTACGCATCCAAAAATGAGTTTCAATCTATAAGGGAGAGATTTAAAGAACTGTTTTCAAATTTGTGATTGGTAGGGACTCCTCTCTCCCAATTTTTTCCAGGGGAAAATGAGTCCACCGTATGCAAAATTCACATGACTTAATAGTCGTGCAAAAAGTAAAATTTCAATATATGATGTTTAGTGATTTATGGACAATTTTACGCATACAAAAATGAGTTTCCATCTATTACGGAGAGATTTAAAGAACTGTTTTCAATTTGTCATTGTTAGGGACTCCTCTCTCCCAATTTTTTCCAGGGGAAAATGAGTCACGTCTAAATATTCGTGCACAAAATATACGCCTTACGTTCAAGAATGGAGGGAGTATGAAATATTGATGATGAATTCCTGTCACATAAAGTTATGAGTTAAGAGCATCTTTAGCGGGCACCCCGAACCCCCCTCCTTCTTCCCAGAACATTCGGGTCCGAAAAATGGGTGGGTATACGCCGGTGGGTGGGTATGCAAGGCGTGGGATTGTGGAGAGGAAAGGAATGGAAGGGGAGAATGAGCAGAAATTCACTTCGGCTCCCGAGTTTATATGCTCCTGATATATTAAACAAAATTTTAAAAATAGTAAAACATTTTAAAAAATTATGAAACATTTTGGAGGCGAACACATACCAATGTCCAACATATCTGCCAAGTTTCGTGGCGAAATGACATTCGGTATGCCCTGTGCAAAAAAGACAAATCAGTGGTCAAAATGCAATTTCAAAAACATACTTTTTAAAGCCCTGATTTTGTTATTTTTGTACAGAGCAACACAAATGACATTTCACCACGAAACTTGGCACGTATTTAAAAAACATGTCTATGTTCGCCATAAAAAAATCAGAATTTTTGAAAATATTTTACTATTTCTTTAATTTCGTTTAATATAACAGGAGCATATGCTCTCAGGAGCCAAAACGCCTCTCTCGACAATGAGGGAAAACAGGTAGAGAAAATATAAGGGAGGGCTTAGGGGCCGCCCATGTTTTTTTTGGCACGCTGATCACCCGCGAGAGAGCAATTTCACATACAGTGCTATAAACACGAGAGTGGACTAATGGAGGTCGGAGAGGCCGGGCTACAGGGAGACCTTTATTTTGAAAAAATTGAAAACCACAATTTGAAGTTGTAAAAAATTCTGAAAAAAATCCTGCATGTAGATAATGTTGTATTCTACCGACTTGTAAAATATCAGAAAATAATATCTCGTATTTTGGGCTGCGCAAAAATGACAAATCTGAAATTTGAAAGTACTGAACAGTGCAAAATCTGAACTCTTCTAAATCTGTCAGATTTTGTCATTTTTGTGTAGCTCAAAATATGAACTCTTTTGATTTGATATTTTACAAGTCGGTAGAATACAACATTGTCTACATGCAGGAATTTTTTCAGAATTTTTTACAACTTCAAATTGTGCTTTTTAAAAATTTCAAAATAAAGAGCTCCCTGTAGCCCGGCCTCCATTTGTGGTTTCCGCTATAAACACGTCATACATTAGTTTCTAAGCTGATCACATCAGCATTGCTCACAGTTTCCCTAAACTCCACGTCTGCCAAAAGCCTGTTTGGCACGTGTAATGCACACCTCTAGCGATGTGCTTCCTCCCTGCTCCCCCACTCGAACGTTGTTGCCTTTCCGTCCATTTTGATCCTTGGTCTGCTCAGCATGGCAACCAGCTTTACCCACCCGAAATCATTGCCGAATACGACGAAGCGTGGAGAACTCTCTGTCATCCGGGCCGCGCCTCCGCACTTTGTGAGACGGTTGTTTTGTTCACCTCCAACATCTCATCGGTGCTGTGAATTGGGGACAAAAGTTTAGAGGATTTACCTACAGTCTACAGAGCAACGGTTTGTGATGTTTGATTATTACAATAATGCTACTTTCTCCGTATCAAAATATAAGACCTTTTAGTGTCAAAAGTAGGTAGAAGGTCTTATGTTTTGATACGGAGGGAGTACCATTTAAAAAGCTTCTTCGGCATCTCTTAGTCTCACGCTAAAATGAATGCTGGCTCACGCATACAGAGTTCTTCCTTCAACTACTTTGTGCGTGTGGAACTGACCATCGAAACTTTTTTTTGCATGATCGGTGTTTTAGGTAAAGGCTGGTGCAAACCAAAGCGTATAGATCTAAATGTTATCTTTGTACGCTTCCTCTGTTATGATAGACGCTTTGCATCCGGTATTGCAATGGCAAAAATTCTTTTGCCGGACGTTGCAAGGTGAAACTAAGATACTATGATATGGTTTGGCACAAGATCATGAAGATAACTCTAATTTGACGTTCGACCAAGATCATTTGGGCATGATAAAAAGGTAAAAAAATGCCATAGAGTGTATAGAAAAAGAAAGAGCCCCCTATATATATATATTAATGAAAAAAACTGCCTAGATAGTAGAACTACGAGACAAACGAGGCCTCTAGGTATTAAATCTAGAATTGTCCAAACATAATTTATTTTTTTCACATTTTGTTATTGTAACATCCCAAATTTTGGAACTAAGAAAAACTTAGTTTTACAAGACCCAAAATTCAGAACCAACAAAAACTTTTTGAAATAATTCACTAATGGTTGTGGATTCCTTCCCATTGCTATGTTTGAACTTGTGTGACTTGTTGTTTAAATTGTTTGACTAGTAAATATAAAGACCCAACCAATATAAAAATATATTTAACCTTGGTGAACATGTTATGACAAGAAAATATTCCATATATCTTTCCATTCTTATTTTGGCCAACTCCATTTCAATGATACTTGGTTTGTCAACAACCAAAACTAATACTAGTATTTGAGAAAGTAAAAGTATTTCCAAAATTAGGTGTTCCTAAAACTATGGAGATCCATATGTTATCTCCTATCTATTTTTCAACCTTGATATTTTGCATGTGTATGCAACTCCCATTTTATAAACTCTGATTTCCACTCCATTTGAAAATGACACTAGTGGGAAAAATGTTACCCCACATATTTCCTTTCTCAAACCTTTTTGAAAACTATTAAGCTATGAGTTGAGGCATTTCCTAAAACATCATCTTGTCATAATTAAGAATGGTCACTTTCCCATAAGGTAGTATTATGGAAATGGTGGTATGATTAAATCTTGTGGTCTTGATTGCGATGTTGATCTTGTGGTGTTTGTTACTTGTGAGGATAATTCCTCTGTTGTGCTCAACACTAAAATAAAACCCACTGATCACAAATTTGGAATGTGACTTGAAAACAAAACAAGACCCCTATGATCACTCACCCCCTCAAAATAAAAATCTTGATTAAAAGAAATGACCTTATTTAATTTCCCTCTCTACCTATTTCTCTGTTTTGTTATAACAATTATTTTATCTTATAAAACCCAGGAATGAGATGATAACCATCTCATTATCATATTACTCTCTCCTCAAAATATCTAATCTCCAATTACAAAAATAATTCAATTTGTCAAATTGGTTTTATCCAAAAATAATATATTCAAACCCTATGAACAAATGTTGTTCAAAACATTTTATTTCTCAACACCAATTTTTGTGGAGCTTCTACATGTATATGGGAGGCTACATGAATTTTCTCAGAATTTTTAAAAATGTTTGACTGCCTCAATTAAATCACTGAAACTTACTGGTTTTAAAAAGAAAATAAAAGAAACAGCAAAGGACCTAGTTGTGAATAGAAAAAGAAGTCCAGGGGGAATTCTGTAAAATCTTCATCTTCTTGTAGCTGCAGTGCCCGCGCGGCACGGCGCCGTGCTCCCCGCGCCTTGCCCCGCCGCTCGCCGGACCCCCCCTCTTCCCTGTCCCCTGCGTAGGAGATAAGAGGAGCACCGCGGCCTCCTCTGCTCTCCCTTGTCCCTCACTTGCCCCCTCCTTCTCTCATTTTCTTCCTCAACCCGGAACCCTAGCCACAGGTGGCCGAGCTCGCCGTCGAGTCAAGCCTCCCCGACCAAATCCAAGACCACCAGAAGGTCCGCCTCGTCGCCCTCTTCGTCCTCGACCAAGGAATCGCGAAGGAGAGCCCAGAATCGTCTCCATCGGGTTCATCCCCTTCCTCTCCGGCCGCCGCCTTGCCGGCAAGCTCACGGGTGACACGGTCCTCCATTCCCCGCCATTTTCGTGTCTCTGCGCTTCCCTCATCGCGCTCTACCTCACGAGCATCCCCTTTTCTTTTTAGGGTCACCGGAGCCGCCGCGCCGTCCTCGCCGTGTTCCCCCGCCGTCTCGCGCCTCTGTGCACGTCGACGGAGAAGAAGGCCGCGTACCCGTTCGTTCCACTCGTGGGCCGCTAGCTGGGCCGCGAGCTGCGCCGTACGGCCAGATCTGGGCCAGATCTGGCCCACTCCTTTTTTTTCCAGCAGATCTCTTATCTGTTTTTAATTCCTATTTAATTTACAGTGCAGATTTAATTCATTTGTGATAAATCTGTGATAGATAATTGAGTGATTCAAATTTTGTAGAGTTCCTATGTGTTTTCTTAAACATCCAAAACTGGCTGTTTGTAAAAATACATTTCTAAGTGCTGTCTAGATTAAATATGGTAAAAATTATCTTTTTCACTAAATATTTAATATCTAGAGTTTTATAACTCCAAAATTTGCAAACTAAAATTCTATGGAAAGCCTGAAGTGATACCTTTCCAGATATGTGGGTCTTGTATGCAAATGAAACATAAAACAAAAGTTCTATTCAATCTTGTAAACACACTAGTGGCACTTTGGTGATTTTTGTAGATTTTTGTGAAATGATTTTTGGAGCAAATCCAATTGTAGTAGTTTCTAATGGTATCAGAGAGTCCAAATCTAGCTTGGCATGATTATTTGATTAACAGAACTCTCTAGGTGTGATATTTAGTAAAGCAAAATAGTGGCATAACAAGGGTGATAGGTGTGCATATGCATCCAACCATTGGATATGACATAGAGAGCACACGGCGGCAACGTTCATCCATCCAACTCCACCTTCGGACTCTAACGCCGTCATATCGGGAGCACACCTCCAAAACAATTTTTGCTCGCCATCCTCGGTTCGTTTTTGCATTGTGCACATTTTCGCTCGGTGGAGTAGCATCACGGCCCGTCCTTGGACGGTTTTTTTTTGCTTGCACTCCATCACCGATTGAAAACACAGTGGCCGTCGGCAATAACTGGAGGATTCAAATTCGTTTGAATTTCGACCATCACTTTTTCTCCAGCGAGCGATTATTTTTGCATAGACCTGACGTAAGTTCCCACAACCGCGATAATCCGACCTCCATTCAAACCACACCTGTCCAGCCTGCTATCTTGAGACTCGAGAGCCTTCTTCTTCTCCAGAGCATCACCAGGTAAGCATGTTCAGTTCTCGTTTCACCATTAAAGGATCTCTTTCCGTTTCGGTGTTCTTATCTACCATTGTCCCTGCAGCATGAGTTTGCCTAGGACGTCATGGATCGGGCGCAAGGGAAGGTCCACGAAGGAAGGCGCCCAAGCCGCACCGCACCGAGCGAGACTGGCTGTCGTCGTTTCGTCAACCGCGGGCCGAACTGCCGGCGCCCCTCCACCGCGTGGCACCGTCGGTCTCCATTCGTACGCCGCTTTCTCATCATGCATACACCCCTCCGCCTCCTCTGTACTTCCCCACCATTCGGTGAACTGCCATGCCGCAGCGAAACTCCGTGGCTGCTTTTGGAACAACACGACGCAGATACGGAGAGGGGCGAGGCCTGGAAAACAATGCAGCGGTGGGCTCGGCGGCGGGGTATGGAGGTATTGTGGCGGTTGTCGAGCGGCCCGTGATGTTCGATTTTTGGCCCGCGCCCGGCTCCACGGTGGAGATATCGCGGCTGCGCGACAGCGGCCGGGACGGCTCGGCGACATCAGTGGGACGGGTGGCGGCTTGCCGGAGCTGGAGCTTCTCGGGCGCATCACCTCCGCTGCGCACGGCGTCGACCATGGCGGCCATGAAGGAGGTCGTCGTGGAGCCTTTCCTCTCCAGCCCGTGCCACAGCTACGGCACCTTCCCTTGCTTTTGGTGCCGGCGTCAGGCGACGGATGTGTTGCAGGGGCAACCAAGGCAGCCAGAGGATCCATGGGGGAGCTATCGCAGCGAGGCCGGTCGTGGGCGTCGGCGGCCGAGCCGGTCAGCGTCGTGAGGGCCCCCGGTTGCTTCTGATCCGTTTTTTTCTGTTCTCTTTTACAGTACAATATTTTTTTTAGATTGCAGTACAATATTCTTAAGATCATTTTAGATTGCAGTACAATATTCTTAAGATCATATGTGTTCCATGTTTCTTCGGTATATGAATAGGGCCACCATGTTTCTTCTCTTTTGCAATTTCTGACATTCCAGTTTTGTTCCATGATGTACAAGCACCGTTCGGAATTTGGCACCAATTCAGAGTTGTCCCCTTCTTGTGTTCCTGTATGCCGGTTTGGAGAGGAATCTGGTTACTGGCCGGCAATCTTGATTTATTTTGTAACTTGTGGTGGTTTCTGCATGATCTTTGGGTCACTCGATCAATGTGAGAATGAGAAACTCCGTGATCTTGATGTGGTTGACTTCGTTCAATGGTGATTTTTCTAATGGGTTTCTTTTCTTCTGAATAGTTTTTTTCTTCTGAATATTATCACACCTAGTGTTAGAAACCATCCTCGCTTACGAACTGCTCCGGGCTGGCCTCTTCCAGCCGTGCGGCCACATCTGGCACATGTGCCTTTCATCGGATTATGAACAAATGACGTCCAGCGCCCACCAATGCGCAAATTATTCTATATATACGGTCATGGGTAGATTAACAACGACGCAAACAACAAAAGCCACCCATCGTTTCTTCCTTACAAAGTGACATCCGTCAACATCATGGAGATAAACGGCTGCGGATGGAAGCACACAATTCGAAAAATCATTGTTTTCGCAAGGCCGTTTGTTAATTTTCTTCATGTAAACATGGACGTCCGTCGTCCGGTGCAAAAATCTGAATCGTCCTTGTTACAAACTGGTCGTCCCACGTTTCATGGAACCCAGACAGCTATACTTTGGCTGGTCACGGACGGAAGCAAGAAACCAAACGTCCCTAGCTCCCGATGTGTTTGTTTTTCATGGAGAGAAACCGTGAACGGCGTCCACCATTTTTTCACCTCAGTGTGTGCTTTTCTCGATACAGGCCGCGGCGCGTGCAGTGTGTGTATGTATATCAGAATTCGAATCGTGGTCGGCGCGCGGCAAGGCGACGTTTCTTTTGAAACAAGGCAAAAGGCTTGCCATTTCATTAATTAAGAAGAAGTTTTACAAGCCAAAGCCTTGCCTCAAAAAGAGGCAACACCACCAAAAACCAAAGACAACTACTCTCACGGCATCACATTACACAACGCTTTAGCACCGGCGGTGCCCCACATAACCACCTCCTCCTTAATCTTTTGAAGAAGCATTGCCGCGGTGGAGAACTTGTTTTGAAAGACGCGGGCATTCCGTTCCAACCAAACTTCCCATGACACAAGCATGGCAAGCGAGGCTAAAGCCTTCCGATGAGCTCCTCTCTTGTGAATACCCACCTCCCACCAATCACGAACACTTTGGAAGGTATGCCATTCCGACGTGTCTAGCTCATGTAGGCCGAGCCAAGCCTTCAACGAGGACCAAATCCTTTTGGTGAAACGGCATTGAAAGAGAAGGTGTGCGGCCGTCTCTTGAACTTGGTTACAAAGCTTGCAAAGGCCACAATTGTCCCGTCCCCTCCGCTCAAGCCTATCCGCCGTCCACACCCGATTTTGAAGAATCAACCATGCGAAGATCTTGCATTTTGGCGGCGCCCACGGTTTCCAAACCAAGGAAGGCATCGTGGAGGTGGTATGACCCAAAAATTGCGTCTTGTAGGCCGAAGAGGAGGAGTATTTTCCGCTCCTTGTGAGCTTCCATGTAATCTTATCCGGCACCTCCTCATTTAGGTGGACATCTTGAAGCAACGTCCATAGGTCGACAAATTGAGAAATGTGTTCTAAAGAAAGACCATCTTGAGTGTTCAAGTGAGTGACCCAAAACTCATTGTCCAACCCCTTCCGAACCGTGTAAGCTTTCCTCTTGGAGATGTCAAAAATTAGGGGTGCCACATCCTTTGGCCGCCTCCCCTCAAGCCATGAGGAATGCCAAAACAAAGCTTTGTCTCCATTTCCGACCACCACCTTAGTTGCCGCTGCAAAAAGCTCTTGATCCTTAGGAGTGCAAGGGTTCCCGAGTCCCACCCAAGGCTTAGGGCTCTCCTCCCACTCAAACCACAACCACCGTAAACGGAGGGCTGCGGCAAACTTCTTGAGATTTAAAATACCTAGACCTCCCAACTCTTTAGGCTTGCACACAAGCTCCCAATTCACTTTGCATTTACCGCCGGAAACCTTCTCACAAGCAGCCCAAAGGAAAGCACGCCTAATGCTATCAATCTTCAAAAGGGCCTCCAAAGGCACGTCAAGAACGGTGATGAAGTAGATGACCACGCTAGTAAGGACCGATTTGACAAGAACCGCACGACCGGCCATAGTGGCATGCTTTCCAACCCAAGGCCGAAGCTTCCCGGCGACCCTATCCTCCAATTGTTGAAAGTGAATCCTTTTAAGACGAGTCACCGACAAAGGGAGACCAAGATACTTCATGGGGAAAGTGGTGCGAGTAGCCGGGAAGGATTGAAGGATGCCATCAAGATCAATTCCTTCACATCTAATAGGGGCCACTTGACTTTTGTTGCAATTGGTGACAAGGCCGGTGACAATGCCGAAATGAGCAAGGGTGTTGGCAAGGAAGTCAATGTCCTCTTTCTTCGGAGCCACGAATATTGCCGCATCATCGGCATAGAGGGAGGTACGGATGGTGGGGGCCCTCCCTCTTATCTCTTGTAGGTGCCCTTGATTGGTAGCTTTGCGAAGGATGTGGTGTAAGGGGTCAATGGCCAGCACAAAGAGGAGAGGGGAGAGGGGATCCCCTTGCCGCAGCCCCTTCCCATGCTTTATTGGCTCGCCAACCACACCATTGAGGAGCACCCTAGACGATGCGGTGGATAGAAGCGCGGAGACCCAATCACGAAAATTGGGAGGGAAGCCCAAATGTTGAAGCAAGTCCATCAAGTAGTCCCATCTAACCGAATCAAAAGCTTTCTTGATATCAAGCTTGAGAAGAAGCGTTGGCGTTTTAGATTTGTGAAGCTTGCGAGCAAGGCTTTTCACGTAGAGGAAGTTGTCATGTATGCTTCGAGTCTTGATAAAAGCACTTTGCGAATTGGAGACAAGTTTGTTCATGTGCGGAGCAAGACGTGTGGCCATAATCTTGGAGATGAGCTTTGCAATGGCATGTATGAGACTAATAGGCCTAAAGTCGGAGACCTCCTCGGCGCCATCCTTCTTGGGCAAGAGGGCAATGTTGGCGGAGTTCAACCAATGTAGATTGCCAACATGGAGAGCGGAGAACCTATTTATCACAGCCATGATATCTCCTTTCACAATGCTCCAACAAGCCTTGAAGAAACCTCCCGTGAAACCGTCCGGACCGGGAGCCTTGTCACAAGCTGTTTTGTCAACCGCCGCCTTCACCTCGTCCTCCGTGAACGGTAAGCCAAGGTTAGCAAGGTCACAATCCGGCCTAGGGATGACGGACCAATTGAAGTTGACACTCCTAGGAGGGCCCTTCTTAATTATTTCCTTGAAGTGATTTTGGATGATGTCTTTCTTGTGGTCATGTGTCGTTACCCAACCATTGTTGTGCTTCAATCTATGAATGAAATTTTTACGTCTTCTAGCATTGATGCGTAGGTGAAAGAACTTTGTATTAGCATCCCCCTCTTTAAGGTTTGTGAACCTAGAACATTGCCGCTTCCGCGATCTCTCCAAGGCCACCAACCCAATTATCCTTCTTTTCAACCTTGTTCTAATTTCCTTTTCCTCCATGCTAAGCGTCCTAGTTTCTTGCGCAATATCAAACCGGAGGATGATCTCCAACGCCATTTGAAGCTCCACTTTGGACTTGGAGAAAAGAGATTTACTCCAACACCTCAATTCTTGACCGGTTGTCTTGAGCTTATGGAAGAGCAAGTGGCAAGGCTCCACATGACTAGAGTTTCCGGTCCAAGCCTTGTTGACAACATCCATGAATCCCGGCATCTTTATCCAAAAATTCTCAAACCGGAATGACTTTGACTTCTTTGGTCCTCTCCCATTGGCAAGGAGAAGGGGGCAATGATCGGAGTGTGACGATGAAAGAGCATGAAGAATGTGATCGGAGAAGGCAATATCCCACTCTTCATTGCAATAGAAACCATCGAGTTTGCTCAGAGTTGGGTCTTGTTGCTCGTTGCTCCAAGTAAACTTGCGGTTTTGAAGGTGGATTGGCTTAAGATCACACGCATTGAGGGCATTTCTAAAGCGCACAATCCGTCTCCGAATCACATTACCACGATTTTTGTCACTTGCTTTGTAGATTTGGTTGAAATCGCCGGTGAGAAGCCAAAGGGTGCCTGCCGGAGGCTTGGAGGCAATCAGCTCATTGTAGAAATCAGCTTTGAGGTTAGAGCGAGTAGGCCCGTACACGGTGGTCAACTTGAAGGGGATGTCCGAGCCGACGACGTTTCTGCATGTAATAAGAAAAAACATGGGTTCTTGATATGCCGTTAGTTGGTTTGCGGCATGCAACCAGGAGGCACGGTGAAGAAAATGACCTCGCCCACGTCTCACAGACATTCACTAGCTATAGCTGTACGGGCGCGGATGGAAGCAAAGCCACATAACGTCCTTGCACTTAGATATATCCTTCGTCATGTCCTTCCCAACCCACTGGTGCTGTATGCTTCGTGACGTAAGGATATCCTCCACCGTCATGTCCTTTTTTGTTTGCACTCCATCACCGGTCGAAAACACAGGCGTAGCGGCCATCAATGGAGGATTCAAATTCATTTGAATTTCGGCCATGACATGTTTATCGAGCCTTTTTGTTGTCCAGACCTGAGGGCGTAGGATAATCGTCGTTTCCAGTTAAGCAACACTCGCTATAGCATTTCTCAAGCCATCCAAATGGATTTTCCTCGATGTGGTGTACAGGCTACGGACGCAACGAAACTTCACGCACCACCGCAGCAGAAATTGTTCGCCATCCAGTTAAGCTTTTTTCGACGGAAAGCATTGATGACAGAACGATACACTTTCGTTTTCCCAAGGCAAGCTACTCCGTAGCGTCCGCTGAAAGGATTTCACAAACTAACCGCGATGCCAGGAAGATGCACCTCTCGCCCCTTGAAGATGACTCACGTAGAGCCTTCTCAACTGCTCCGTAGTTCCATGCAGCGGGCAAACGAGTCCCAGCAGGCAATCTGATCAAATCACAAAATCATAAAAAAGGAAATCAGTACAGATCTTGCACTTAAGAAAAAAATCTTGCACTTAAGAGAAAAAACAGTTTAGGAGCTCACCCATCAGATGGCTCTCCTCCGGCCATGAGATTCAGACGGTCGAATGGTTCTTTCGATCCCCAAGCGAGGCCTTCTTACCCCTTTTGTGTTTTTTGGTTTGGTAGATCTCTGTGTGCAGTATGAATGGCGAATGCATCAGATGGATCTCCTCCGGCCAACAATGTCCTTTTATATCCTCTCCAGCAGTACGATTTTTTCCGGCCCCGTCCTGGCGCCAAATCGAGATAGAATTCCAGCCATAACTCCTATCGAAAATCCTTGTCTAAAAACAACTGGTTTTTCCAACCGCAACGGGAATCAACGGAAAAACTCTTTTGCGTTGTGTGTAGACGGCGTAGGCAGTTTATATCTGTCCCGGCAGGGTTATTAGCACGCGTCAGGGTTTCTCTTCAGCTACTGGTTTCTTCCCGTTGCACAGCTTCGAGACGATTTTTAATATCCGTTCTGGCTTCTTTCATCACACGGCTCGCTGGGACAGACGGTAGTTGATTTTTCTAACGCTCAAAACGTGCGAAGGAAAAAATGTCTACTGGGCAAAAGAAACCTCATTCACCCGCACCGAACGTCGTGGAAAAACGTCTAACAAACGTCGAACATGCATCAGGCAACAAACACCGTGTACGTCAGAGGACGGAAACAATAACACCTAACGAACATGCCTAACGGTGAGACGGCATATCTCACTGGTCCGGATCAGCAATGTCCATGAGAGCACGATATCCAACGGCAACGAAACCATGCATTGCTATCACCCTTGGTAGGAAATCCGCGTCCATTTAGTAAAACTGATGTTCTGCCTTTATTTTAAAGAAAATAATCTAAATGCCTTGTTTACAAAATTGTGTTTTATGCTTGTTAACGATTGTTGTGGTACTGTTGCTTGCATGTTATTATTGTTTATCATGTTATAATATGTTAGTACTGTTAGTGGTTAGAATTAAACTTGTTTAAAGCAAAGCATGTGTGCTAAGTGGTGATTGAAAAACTTTAACACTTGTTGGATTGTGTTGGTATGTTAAATAGATTATATGAGTCAAATAACCACTTTCAACTAAGAATGTTAGCCTCTGGTTGGTTTTGTTTGTTAATAATTCTTAGCCTTCCAAATTGATAGTAATCCCTAAAAGATGCCTAGTCACTACCCTAACTATGTTTATAATAAAATAAATAGTGTTATGAGTTGTCAAGCATGTTTGCTAGATACTAATCTTGCACCATGCTTGCTGCTTGTTAGTTGCTTATATCAACACCTAAGCTTGGTAAAGAGTTTTAACCGCAGATAAAATTTAATGACTTAACTTTTGTCTGAAGTATTTCCTGTTTAGGGAAAATGGTTGTTAAGTACCTTTAATTGAAGATGTCTTGGTGCTCTATGTTTTTAGCATGTGTTTGGTGTTATACTCCTATGAGTATAATGCCCTTGTAAAAATAGATCTTAGTTTGTTGCTTGATTAAATTAGTACTATGTTTCTGGTATGATTCCTTGTTTTATTTTTATGTTTGCGACGCTAGAGATAAACGCTACCGGAGTGGTATTTGGAGAGGATTTATTGAAGAGGAACCATAGTTTATTTCTTTGATCAGTGAGGAGAAGTCCAGAGACATGATGCTGGAATCAGGCAAGCTACTTCACTGGGCTTGCATTTATATACATCTATTTTGTCACTTGAGTTATTCAAAAGTACCAATGATTTTGAAAACCTTTTACAAAGTATATGAAAAACTATTTTGCCACCTATGTAGAAGTATAAGATAGTTGAAATAAAATTATAGGATGGGAAAATAAATATTGTTTACTCAAAACTCCTTTGAAAATACTTGTGTGGTTGTGAAATGCCGAGATGTCGGTATTGAAGTGGAGAAGTGGAGAATGGTGATGTTTATGAAAAATGCACATTGTGTCCTAGTACTATGACGACCAGCCGATAACCTATGCGACCACATCCACCCACATATGGGAAAGGGCGTAGTCATATAATTTGCTCGTGTTAGTATGGGATGCCTCAACAACGAGGATGACCTCGTTCCATGAGGGGATGGTTTGGTGACCTACCCCCTGACCTGGGTCTTAACACGTTGGTGGGAGGATTGAAGGGTTCGCTCGCCGGGCAGAACTACGAGTCCTCACACTTGGGGGTTCCTGTTGGGGAATTGGCCTGAGTGTCGACGGAAGTTTCGTAGCGGCAGGGTCCTATACTAGCATGAGCAAAGGACAGGCTATGGTCGGCGGCTTACTTCGCATACACCTTGTATGGCGAGACGTGGCAGACACGATGAGTTGCCGGATGGATGTGGGAAAAGCGTGCTAACTCTGCAGAGTGTAAAACTATTCGAATAGCCGAGTCCTCGGATATGGACAGTTGGGAGGCTGTCCTCTGACCATGTGCAAGTTTTGGAAAGATTTGAGAATTACAAAGAAAATGAAGTGGAGGATGTTTTATGCAACTATGCCAACGGGCCGGCATGAGGTTGTTGGGGGAATGGATGAACATGAAGGGTTATGGTCGAAAAAGGAGGAGTTTTGGAGAAATAAAGAAACTGGTGAATTTTTCTGGGAAAACGTTCTTAAAAGCGACTTCTTATCTTTTTCAACAAACATCTACTTTCAGAAAAACATTTTAAAAGAGACTTCTTACAAAGACCGATTTATGGGAAAAAGATCTCCAAGCCTTCTTTTCTATTTCAAACAAAGGCTAGAGATGTTTTCTGAAAATACAAGGCTTATGAAAAGTTATAAAATTCTTCTTACCTTTTTCAATAAAGATATAGAGATGTTTTCCATAAAGAAAAGTCTTACAAAATAAAACTAGTGCATGTTCAAGTTGGGGTAGCTTGCGAGTACAATCAAATGTACTCACATTGGTTTCGTCCCTGCCTATTGTCTTAGCCAGATTTTGAAGATGAGCAGTTGAAAAAGAAGACTTCACTGACGTCAATGCGAACTAGGGCGCTTCCCAGTCAGCTGCCTGTAGGGTTTTGGCAAATGACTTGGGCTCCACGTTGTTTGATGAATTCCGCTGCAAGTACCTGTTGAAGTTATGGCTTCAATCAAGTAAGTAAATTCATTCGGTATTTATGGGTGTTCTGTGATGCCAATTCGAGTTATGTGCAACAACAGACTGATCATGTGATTGTTGCAGGAAACATAACGAGTATCTCGGATAGCTAATCCGGGGTCCTCACAGTTATGAGTTAAGGTCATCTTTGACCGACGAACTTAAACAATAAAAAACAAAGTTTTATCTACAAATTTTGTCAAACTTACCTTTTTATTTTGGAAAAAGAAATTATACGCACTTCGATACACAAATTTTAAAACAACAGAATACAAATTTTAAAACAACAGAAATAACCAGCTTTTTTTTGGGTAAGCGCATATAAGTTCAATTATTTTGAGGTTATGCATCATACTCAAGTAAAAAAAACTGGAAACGAAAGAGAGAAGATGCATTGGTACTTTCAAAAAAAATCTTCAAAAGGATAGCGCTCATATTGATTTTCTTCAAATTTATACCTGATCTGCTAAAATAATAGAAAATATTATATGGCTTCTGTCCACCCGCAGCTTATACTAAGACATCATGCATACCTACTTCCAATCCTATTTCGCCATTCTGAGCCACAAACGTTTGCCATTCTGAGCATTGTCATTAGGAAACAGTCAGTCCAAATAAATGATTTTAAGGAAATACAACTGAGTGCCAGGGCAACTCGATAATCCAGCTTTTCATCGTAGGACTCCACAGTCCAAAGCTGTGACCAGAGCATCACGACCGTATCGACAATACAATGCGCCATGACCGATCATAGATCACAAAGACAACAAAAGCAAATCACACAATCCTTTCCAATTCCCTCGCGTAGCCAAGGGTCTGGGTGATGACCGGCGCCGCCGGTATCTCCTTGCAGGGCTGGGACTCCTTCGCCTTCTGGAAGAAGACCGAGCCGTTCTTGACATCCCACTCGGGGTGTTCCTGTGGACAAAACATAGTACTTAGAATCTGCAGTGAATATCACATAACTCACATGGGGACATGGGAAATGGAGGGGAATGCAATCTACCTCTGCGATGTACTGTTGCAGTTCTTGGTCAGAACTGAACATAAACATTTGCTTCGCATCACTTATTGACAGGTAATCATACCCCTTCTCACTGCATCCAGCAATTTCATCTCTGCATGCATACAATATCACAGTAAGGGTCTGCATGAAGTGCGCATCAATAGATCAAACACGAAGCAGCAGTAACAGAAACTCACTTACCTAACTGTTTTCGCAAGAAGGTCCATGAAGTACACATAGGTTTCATGTGGGACTGCCTGTCGAGCTGTCAACACTCGGTTGTAGGCGCCCTCCATGAAGGACTGCTCAAGTTCAACAGCGTGCTTGATGCAAAGATTATCTAGTGCTTTGGCGGGCAGAAGCTCCAGCTCAGTGTGGAACTCTGCAATTCTATTCTGGACCAACAGCCTCAGAAGATTAAGCCCCAAAATTGGATATTCCTCCGGTGACGGGGGAATTATGCCGCTGCATGCATTAGCATGATTTAGTAAGATATAGGACGAGATATGCAATACAAAAATTCCCACATGCTGCTGGATAAAATATTCAGGGGCATGTCCACATGACACTTACAAGTTAGTTATGGAGAATATTCTGTACCTCATAAAGCAAATGTCTAACATCAAACAAGAGGTGAATATAACTACGCTAGCAAAAAAACTTTTACCAGTCTGGCAAGTACATTACAGCTCACCACTAACTTAACCATTAGTTGCAAACACATATTCCTCACCCAGCACGTTTTTTGAGTTCGACTAGCCTACTGAACCCACCAAGTTGACACTATACAACTCATGCAAGAGTGCGAGACTCACTCAATAAACTCATTTTGGGTTTAATTCACAACAAAACCTATCAAATTTCTTTGGTTTGACCTTTTTTTTTGCAAGCTTTCTTTGGTTTGACCTTGTTACTGGATAATAAATAAGGCAATGGAAGATGAAAGGGAACCGGGAACAATGGTACAAATACAATACATGTGCTGAAATAACAGCCTACCCACAACGTACAGTCTGCACAATGAACTGACAAAACTAGTTAACGGAACTAACCATGTGTCCATGTAATAAGGCTTAAGCTGGCAGAAGTCCCTTTCAAAGGCATCTTGGTCTTCCATTTTCACACTTAAAACAACTGCATGCTCATAAATGTCCCCTGAAAGGTTTGAGGTTTACTTAGTTCTTGCTCTGTAAAGGATAACTGCAAGGTGTAGGTAGAAATTTGCTGCCTGAAAGGAAGCTTGCTATCTAGTTCGACTATAACAGTACAGACTGTTTCACCCAAAGAAACAACATGCAGGTTACATCAGTTAGCAGAATTGTTAACCTGTGGCTACACACATATTGACAAGCATGCTGATGAACCGTAAGACGATGGTATGTTCTACATCAATCTAAACGACAAAATCATATCACCAGATGCAAACACCTAACTCAGCATCGAAGGTGGCGTCCACGAGGAGCAATGTTACCCCGGAGGTTGCATTAGTATTAACCAACAGCGAGCATACACACGATATGCTAGACGGGCAACAGTTTATCCGAGGGCAAAGCAATCTTACTCGCGATTTTGAGCTCCTCCACGGCGTTGGGCGTCTGCTGGAACGACGGCGGGAGGCTGGGGAACTTGGTGAGGAGGACCTGCAAAAACGAAAGGAGGGCGGCGTGTCACATGCCCGATCCACATAAGAATTCCACCTCTCACCCGGGGAACCACGGACGCAGATGCGCTTATGATCCCACCAAACCCAGTAAAAATCGAGTCTTTCGGCCTCGAATCGAACGAAATCTCTAAAACAAAGTAAGATGAGATCCGTCGACCCGATAGAGGGAGGGGAGGGGAGGGGCGGGGCGCACCTTGAGCTGGGAGAGGAGGTTGGCGCAGACGTCGAGGTCGCTCCGGGCGTAGACCGCCTTGAAGCGGGCGAACAGCTGCGTAACCTCCACTAGCTTCGGATCCATCGCCGGCGGCCGCTCGAGCTTCTCTGTTCTGTTCTGTTCTGTTCTGGCTTCTCTCTCTGCCGAGGATTCGAGGTTCTGGTGACCGTCAGGAGGAGGCTTTGGGTGCTGGGTTGGGTTGGGCTAATATTGGACCTTGTGGTAGGCGAGGGCGGTTAGAGATGGGAGTTTGGGCCGGTTAGAGATCGGAGTTTGGGCCGGGTAGAAAGCGGAGTTGTATCTGGCACGCACTCTGACATGTGGATCCGCCTCCTGGCCTCAACAGGCAGCTGACAAAAAAAAATCTAAAAAAAGCAGCTGACAAAAAAAACATTTAACTCTAAAAATGCTAATAAAAACATATCTATACTACTACTCCTACTAGTTGAATACCCGTGCGTTGCAACGGGGGTATAGATTTTTTCTCAACGTCCTACATAAAAAAAATGAATGTACGTTTATAGAAAAGATGGTCCTTAAAAATAAATTTAAAAAATCTTTCAAAAAAATTAAATATATCCTTCAAAAAAAAGATAGCCACATAGCTTTAAAAATATTGAATTTGATGATATATGCGGAGAAAACAAGGCCCAACTAATTATTCTTACTAACTAATACATACTCTCTTAACACGCTTAACCTATTTTCACACAAAATCAGGGGTGTTCTCCTTCTGGCGAATCATCACACATCATGTTTGCTCTTTTTTAGGTCGTATATCCAGTTTGAAGACACATGCCCTTCATCCTATGTTCTTTCCTTGCACATCAACTTCATCGTGCTTATCTTATTTACTCCACCGCCACGTTCATAGGAGGTACATTTGTACAGTCTGCCTCTATAAGTATTCTGCTCCACCACACCCAGCCTCCGATGTGCACAAGCGTTATTAAATTAACAATGTTCAACTATATGCTCATCAAAATCAGGGATGTTCTCCTTTTGGTGAATCATCACACATCATGTTTGCTATCTTTCACGTCATTCGCTCATCCATACATTGATGTGGCACATGCCCTTCATTCTATGCTCTTTTCTCACACATCGGCTCTCCCCTTGGCTTCATCGTTCCTTTACCATTATTTACTCAATTGTCACGTTCATAAGAGGTATATGTGCAGGGTCCAGGGATGGAGCTAGGGGGACACGCTGGGACCATAGCCCCCTAATGCCAGATTTTCTACAAAAGTCACCCTATATAGCATGTGTATTGACCCCTAAATTTGCTACAAATTAGCTATCTGGCCCCTCTAAGTAATCTGATGTTCAATTGGGCCCCCTTTATCTTATTCCTAGCTCCGGCCCTGGTAGGGTCTTCCTCTATACGTATTCCGCTCCACCACACCTCCTTTGTGCATGAGACTTTTGTGCAAGTCTAATCAATCCGAGGGGGAGAGAAAAACCTATCGTTTCCTCCATTGTGCCGCCAGGGAGAGAAAAAAGCAACCTCGCTTTCCACCGTCGGCCTCCGACGGCTCCCCTCCTGTGATGACCTCCAGGTCATCGGTGGTGAGGGGAATCTCTGGATCTCGGGTGTGCGGACCAGTGTAGCTCTAGGTTGGACCCTCGTTTGTCTAGGTGTTAGCTTTGCCAAAGGCGCGGCGATGATGAATAAAAGTGTTCCAGATTCGATGCGGTGTTCTACGTTGTGGTCGGCGAAGGATCTGAACAGTAGACTGTTCAAGCAGGGATGACGTGGCAGCGGCGGCATCCTTGTGGTGGACTTGTGTTCTTGGGGTTCGTCGTTGTGATGACGTATCTCCGGCGAGGTACGAGAGCTCAGGAGGTCGTCCAGGAAAACGCGCATACGGTTGTCTGCGATGGTGATAGCTGAAAGATGGTTCATCTTGTGTTGGTTTCGTGTTTGGAGGCCGACAAATCTGGTTCCCTACTCCGACGTCGTCGTGCGAGGGTGTCAGTTCTGCAGTTCGATGACATGTCAGGGGTCGTGTTTCCTAGGTCTGATTCTTTCAACGGCAATGGTTATAGTTTTGCCTATGGCAAACTATTTTGGAGGTCCGTAAAGTTGCTGATCAGCGATGGAGCCGCATCAAGCTCATGTGAAGAGGTGATCTATCTTCTTTCCATTTGGCTTTTTGCATAGGTTTCTCCTATCTTTCCAGCGGAGAGGGATATGCGTTGGCTTTTTGCATAGGTTTCTCCTATGTTTTCAGTGTTGTAAGGTCGGTATTTACATGCCTTGTAAATTGATCATGAATGAGACACATATTACCAAAAAAAAAGTGCAAGTTAGAAATTTCATTGATCAAAATAAATTTAAAATCCTAAGAGAATGTCAACACCAAGATTTCAGTTTCAAATGTCGTCCCTTCCATTTACAACCCATGAACGCCATGTGTATTGTTTTCAAAGTCCTCTCACCACCTAAATTTACGTGTTATTGTTTTCTACTTTTTTAGAAGAAACAAGCGCTTGTTGTCTCTGGTCCAGCCGGTTGGCCTTTGTAACTCTGTGATAAAACATGTTACAGCCTACATCTGCACTATTATAGTATGCTTGGTATTAAAACTGAGAGAGAACAAAACTTCTCCACACTTGTAACTAAAGATTAAATATAAGCTTTAACAAATATATATTTTATCCAAAACTACCCCCATATGATTTTCTGTAGGATTGGAATCCTTAGAGTTTTTTTTGCAGGAGTTTATTCTAAGGATTTATATGCAGTATATATCTAAGTACATTTCAGTTTACTCAAGTTAAATGTGTCAAAATGAATTGACTCCACAACATGCATTGTTCCGGTCACCTAGGATTCAATACCACATAACATCTCAAACTTGTACTTTCTATTCATGCCTTCAGAGTTGCGATATCATATACTTCCTCCGTTCCTGAATATAGGGTGTATAGTTTTCTGCTCGAATATTAAGACATGGGTATTTTGCATATAGTGGAATCATTTTTTTCTGAAAAAAATCACGAGAGATGAGTTCTTAGTAGGCACAAAATGAATAAAATCCGTTAAATCCCTCTTTTGAGGCTAGGTCACATTTTTTATAGGTCAAATTTTCCATAAATAGCAAACACACCTTATATTATGATTTTTTCTCCAAAAAACTATACACCTTACATCAAGAAACGGAGGGAGTATGTAGCACTGCAGTTCCATCGATTAACCCTACAACAATGATCGAAATCAAAGGAAACAAAGTAAAAAAGGCATATAACAGGTTCTCATTTTATCTTGCCGTCATGGCAAAGCCCTTTTTGAACAATACAAAGAATCGTTAAATACAATATGAAATAATTCAATACAAATATATTAGTTAGATCGGCATTCTTATTCTCATATGAAACAACATGGATGAGTAAAACACTTGGACATGCAAGACTTGATTATTTGCTCCGCCCCTAAAATCAGCTACAGAGTTTTCAGCACCCCGACCGGGCAGCAACAGCCGGGAGGCGATCCGACTTTCTCTTCCGGTATTCAAAATTTCAATCTATAGCGGTTAGATGTTTTTTCCACAGCCTGCTCTTTGGTCAAATCCAGAGTTCGTATCAGCTCAGAGGAAAACGCACGGCAGCAGAGCAGCACCCACACCCACATGCATGCATCGTACGCATGATGCATGAAAATGAGAAGCAGCATCTGCCAGCAGGCAGCTTGCCCGAATCTAGCGGCGCCGTTCGGGGCTTCCGCGGAAAGAGCAAACTGCGGCTTCAGACGCCAGAATTTATTGAGGAAAATGTGATTTTTATAAGAAATGAGTAGAATGCGGAGAGATTGGTGAGGGTTAGCTGTGCCGTGTGATTTGAAGTGGTTAACAAACTCCACCCTATATTGTTGGCGCATGTGAAAGGTTAGTTGGGGGTGGTATTTTTGTTGTAAATATTGCGAAGTGTGACACCATACCACGCTCTCTCCTTTAATAGTAAAGATTAAAATAACAAACATGTTGGGATACATTAAATTTAAAACGTTTAATTGTGGATCAATGAACCAGATTGCCCCGATATCGAGCACCAAACACGTTTGACCGGTCCAACAGTTATGTGCCATGTAAAAGAAAAAGAAACACATCCGCGCATGTACACAAAAAAGAAGGTCAAATCCCAATGGCGACCATATCGCTCAGATCGGTCCGGATCTTACCCGACTAGGAAGTCCTAATCCTACTCGACTTGGGAGGCCGGTGATTGGAGTAACCACATGTCGTCGGATATGGTGGTGAGGCGGACGGGATTGTGGAGAACACGGGTTGAGTATGGGGTTTTTATTCGCTAAAACGACGACACCGGTAGAGACGGCGCTGGCCGGAAAACCAACACGTTGCCATCCATCCCTCCAACATCTAACCTCCCTACGATTAGAGCTTCCTGGTTGAGCCACATGGCAGCCTATTATTTGTTCATGCTCTACACATTTGTGTCCACCAGATTAAGGTCATACTAATATTGTCCGTCCGTTCAAATGGACACAAAACTGAGTGATGATTTTTCTAACTGATGTACACAAATCTATGGGTCGCCCCTCTCTAAGAGCATCTCCAATAGCTGCTATATTTAGAGTACTACTTTTTAGGGTCCTTGAGGACAAAAAACTTACTCCAAGAATTTGTCATTGATGTAAAGTTTGTCCAAATTTATTATGTGCAGTCAAGAAAATAACACCAAGTGCTGTAAAATACAACACTTGGGTTGATGCTATATGAAAAAGGGCAACATGAGCAGTTTCATGTCGCCCTACCACCTCTTCTCCGTTGTCCGCGCCGCCTCCTCTCCATCGATTTGGCCTCGAACCTGCCAGCTTTGCCACAACTCTTACTGATTACCATGAATCCACCACCACTGCTTGAAGGCATAGTAAGGATTCGACCTCGAGGGATGTCCTCGCGGCTGTACATAGCTCCGGTCGACGAGCCACCCGAGCGGCCCTCCTTTCCTCACCCTCCTCTGTGCCTCCTCCTTCTTCCCTACAAGCATGAGCACGAGCGACACATGCGAGCTCTGCCTCCGGCTACACCTCGATCAATCCCTGCCTCGCACGGCTCCTCCGCCTCAATGCACCAGGCACAGGGTTGGCCTCGTTCAGAAATTAACAAATACAAAATTGTTACTTTTGCATTGTACGGTTTATACTTTAGATACTAGACCAATACCTACAATATTTGCCTAACAATATTATAAATTTGTACCTGGTCGTGTATGAGGCCTCTTCGGATATAAATTTAAAATTGTTACTTTTGCATTATACGGGTTTTACGGCAGATACTAGACCAAACCTACAATATCTACCTACAAAGGTCATAAATTTGTACCTAATCATGTGTGATCAACTAATATTTATTCAGTCCATCATGTAAAGTATTGATCACTACAATAGTAGCCTCCGACTCAACAAAGCGCGCCATCTCCTTCTAGTATGATCGATGCGGTGCACGTTTGCTGTTGTGTGGATTGAACCAAGCAAAACTAAGAAACATGCAGGCAATGTAATGATTGGTAAATAGAGCATCTGGGATGGATTGATTGGTCAGTGAGTATGAACGTCGCTGGTTTTGGTTGCTGCCTGCAATGTAAGCAAGGAAACATGAAAACAAAATTATGGCGATGAAAAGAAGTGACGTGAGGTGAGAGCCAGACCAGGAATACAAAAAAAATGCTGATGTGTACATGCTTCAGTTACCATCAGGTTATGAGAGTACAAAGGGTAAGAGAAAAAACTCAAGAAATTTGTCGAGAATTCGAACATTCCCAAGTTTGAGAATTCACGCAGCAAAGGTAGCTAGCCTGAAATCAGGTTTTTTGAACCGAGGCAAAAAACATACCATTGTCATTAATTAAAAAGAAGTGGGAACTGACCGATTAATTAGCGGGAAACCGGTCTAAAACCAAAACACTACTCTCGACGATCGTCATGGAACACGACCATCTCGAGGGCACACACAATCACTCTGACTACCCACACAAGGTACACACACGCCACCGAAGCAAGAGTCGTCGTAAAGGTGCACCCGTATCATCGTCATCGAGCTGCACACCCTGCAACTACTCCGACTTCACAACAAAACCATTGCACACGCTAAAATCGATTGCTACTGGTCGTTCAGTTCATTATTTGCAAACAAGAAGGACTGCTAAACTTATGCAAATAAGATTAGTATCTTCATATTTATTTTGCTTTCATGGTTGCCCCTAGGTGATTTGGGAATGGAGATTCCGGTTAGGAAGATATTCTATGCTCATAATATGATGATCTTCAATCCAATCAACATGGAAAGCCTGTTGTCACTGCTAAACTTATGCAAGTAAGATTAGTATCTTCATATATATTTTGCTTTCATGGTTGCCCCTAGGTGATTTGGGAATGGATATTCCGGTTAAGAAGATATTCTACGCTCAGAATATGATGATCTTCAAATCCAATCAACATGGAAAGTATGTTGTCACTGCAACCCAGATGTTCGAGTTGATGATTAAATTTTCCCGGTCTACATGGGGCAGATGCAACTAATGTCGCCAGTGTTGTACTAAACGGAGCTGACTGCTTGATGTTTAGTGATGAGAGTGCAACAAGGTCGTATACCGAGTTAGCAGTGCATACAATGTATAACATCTGCTTGATGGAAGAGTCATATGTGGATCACAGTGCAGTCTACAAGTTGGTTCGTTAAGCATCCGAATATCTCCAAAGTGTCACTTATCTTGGACCTCACGAAGCGAGGTAAACCTGCAAGGCTGTCCACATTGAATGTCGTGGTTACAAAACTGAATGCAAACACCCACTTCCACTGAACCTAGAGCCATGAGCCTTCTGCAAGGCAAAGCTTCATCGTTCATTGTTCGCTTGGTGCTGGTGGAATGATGATATGTAAGTGACACTTTTCTTATCTTTCTTTTGCGACCACCTTTTTTTCCTACGGGCAGACTAATAGCGGCAAGTCATATACCATATGAGGCGTGATAGAGAGTGTGGTTAATGATATTTACATGCACATGGAAACTGTGAGTTTTTCTTGTATATGGTGTTCGTGATATTTGCAGACTTTGCAATCATGGGTGACTAATATAACATGTGCAGGTTACCACTTCCTATTTTGATTTATTAGTGTGGTTACTTTGGTCGTTCCTATTCATCGTTTTGTCATCATGTAACAGAATACAGTTTTCCGAAGTTGTGGCATCATGTCCTTGTTGAATCAAAATTTGGACATTCATTAAAGTTCAACTCCACGATTGTAAAGTTTGTAAGTGTTTATTGAAGCAGCACAAGGCTGTGGAGGAACAACTCCACCTTGTTGCTACAATGTGGACAGCACAAATTTTGAAGGAACAACTTCAACGTGCTGCGCTAGATATCGCTCTAGAGGCGTGGGCTGCCAAGAGTTCAATCCAAACTCCCAACACACAAGATTTAATCCAAGATCTTTAGGACAGAACACAAAGTTCCTTTTTATTGATAGGTAGTGGGTACATAGTCTCGTTACATAGGTAGAGGTGAGGACCTCTATTTATAGGCTCCATGAGCCTTCAGTACTTAGCTCTACTTACAAGCTCTAGAGTACACTACTTAAAGATAGGAAAGCAAATACAAATAACCTAGTTACTACTCATAGCTGGAACACTCTAGAAATCACTACACAACCTATGGCTATAGTGCCAAATTATGTAGAGTATAGTAGAAGTGTGTAGAAGCAATAAAGGATTTGACTCCTAGTTTATTTTATTTTATTTTATTTCTCTACTGTCCCTCATCATCCTCCCCTGGTTGTTTACAACTTGACCTCGAGTTATCTTTATAAAGTGCTTGTTCTGGATGATAAAGAGCCAGGTCAGCCACATTGAATGTGTTGGAGATTCCCATGTCAGTTGGAAGATCTATCACATAGGCATTGTCATTTATCTTCCTCAGAATTGAGAAGGGTCCATATTTTCGTTGCCTAAGCTTCCCTTTGATGCCTAAAGGCAATCTTTCTTTACGAAGGTATACCATTACCTTGTCACCAACTTGGAATGTCTTTAACCTCCACTTGCAATCAGCTAGCTGTTTGTACTTCTGATTTTGCGCCTCCAACACATGGCGAATTTCTTCAAATAGTTCGGTGTAGTTATCAGCAAATGACAATGCTGATTTTGAGTTTCCCCTTGATGGCAGCTTCACTAGATCCACCACATGTGTTGAAACTTTAGTGTAGACAATAGAAAAAGGACTTCTTCATGTTGATCTATGTTTGGAGTTGTTGTAGGAGAATTCAGCAAGGGATAAAGCCAAATCCCATTGTCCCTTTCTATCTCCACAAATGCAATGGATCAGATTACCCAAAAACTTGTTCACCACTTCCGTCTGACCATCTGTTTGTGGATGAGCAGTACTAGAAAATTTTAATTCAGTGCTGAACTGCTTCCACAAAGTGAGCCAAAATGCAGCAAGAAACTTGCTATCACGGTCCGAGACGATGGACCTTGGGACCCCATGAAGTCTGATCACTTCTCAAAAGAACAGATTTGCCACATGATGAGCATCTGTTGTCTTGTGGCATGGAATAAAATGAGCCATTTTAGAGAACCTGTCCACCACCACAAACACCGCATCATTCCCGCGCCTTGTTCTTGGCAAACCCAATACAAAGTCCATAGAAAGATCCTCCCATGGAGCTTCAGGAACAGGCAAAGGCATGTACAACCCTGTGTTCGCGACTTGGCCTTTGCAGGTTTGACATACGGGACAGGCATGCACGATGACTCAAAGCATCGGCTACTCTATTGGTGGCTCCAGATTTGTGCACAATGAGATAATTAAACCTCTCCAAATATGTTGCCCATCTTGCTAGCATGCGATCCACATGTTTTTGATTCCTAAAATGCTTCAAGGATTGATGGTCAGTGTAGACAATAAACTCCTTAGGCAACATATAGACTTCCCAAGTCTTTAAAGCCCTGAAAACATCATATAATTCTTGCTGATAGGTACTCCACTTTTGTCTTGATTCGCTTAGCTTCTCACTGAAGAAAGCAATGGGTTTTCGTTCTTGAGATAGAACAGCCCCAATGCCTACTCCACTTGCATCGCACTCTAGCTCAAAGGTCTTACTAAAATCAGGTAGCGCCAAGACTGTTGCTTGTGACAAATTTTCCTTTATTTCCTTGAAACTAGCTTCAGCTGATTCATTCCATTGAAATTTCCTTTTCTTTAGACATTCAGTGATTGGTGCCATGATCGTACTGAAATTCTTCACAAACCGCCTATAGAACGTTGCAAGACCATGGAAACTTCTCACCTCTGAGATAGTCTTTGGAGTTGGCCATTCTCTGATTGCTTCAACTTTAGAGTCATCAACATGAATGCCCTCACTTGTTATGACAAACCCCAAGAAAAGGAGTTGTGTTTGAAGGAAAACACATTTCTTCAAGTTGAGATAAAGTTCGTTTTCCTTTAGTCATAATACCTTACGGATGTGATCCAAGTGTTCATCTTCATCCTTGCTATATATCAAGATATCATCAAAATAAACCACAACAAAGTGGGATAAGAAGGGTCGAAGTACCTGGTTCATCAAGTGCATGAAGGTACTTTGTGCATTTGAGAGTCCAAATGGCATGACCATTGGTTCAAACAACCCTTCCTTTGTCTTGAATGCTGTTTTCCATTCATCCCCGGGTCTAATACAAATTTGATGATATCCGCTCTTCAAATCGAGCTTTGTGAACACTCTTGCGCCACTAAGCTGATCTAACATATCATCCATACGGGGAATAGGGAATCTATACCTTACGGTGATCTTGTTGATGGCTCTACTATCCGTACACATGCGCCAAGACCCATCTTTCTTTGGCATGATCAAAGCCGGTACGACGCATGGACTGATACTTTCTCGAATGTGCCCCTTTTGCAGCAATTCCTCCACCTTTTCCTTCAGTATAGCATGCTCTTTTGGGCTCATCCGGTAGTGTGGAAGATTAGGAAGACTTGCTCCCGGAATCAAGTCTATTCGATGTTGAATTCCTCTCATCGGTGTGATGACGTGGATCGCACGTTCGTTGGGAGACCCCAAGAGGAAGGTATGAAGCAGTGTAGCAGCAGTTTTTCCTCAGTATGAAACCAAGGTTTAATCGACCAGTGGGAGCAAGAAATCACTTCTGAAGGTTGTTGGTGGCGGAATATGGCACGTCGCAACACCAGGGAATCCGGCTACCGACGTGGAACTGCACACAACACAATCAAACTACTTTGCCCCAACGAAACAGTGAGGTTGTCAATCTCACCGGCTTGCTGAAAACAAAGGATTAAACGTATGGTGTGGAAAACAGTAGTAAATTGCAGAGAATGAAAAGGAACAATGTTTGCAGTTGGTTGTATTATCAGTGTAAAAGAATGGACCGGGGTCCACAGTTCACTAGTGGTGTCTCTCCATAAAAGATAACTAACATGCTGGGTGAACAAATTACAGCTGGGCAATTGACAAAATATTGAGCGCATGACAATGCATATATATGACATGATGATTACTATGATATTCATGTGGGCATTACGACAAAATACATAGACCGTTATCCAACAGCGTCTATGACTAATAATCCACCAGGTTGTCATCCGAGTTCCCCGTTGGTATTAAGTTGCAAGCAACGGATAATCGCATTAAGTAATGTGCGTAATGTAAACAAATGCATTAGACCTAACGGCGCACCCTTAAGCTAAGCATCGGTTATTTTATCCCTAGTGGCAACAGCACATCCACAATCTTAGAAGTTATTGTCACTCTCCCAGATTACCGGAGGCATGAACCCACTATCTAGCATAAATACTCACTCTTGGAGTTACAAGCATCTACTTGGCCAAAGCATCTACTAGTAACGGAAAGCATGCAAGATCATAAATAACATATAAGATAGATTGATAATCAACTTGACATAGTATTCAATATTCATCGGATCCCAGCAAACACAACATGTAGCATTACAATAAGATGATCTTGATCATGATAGGCAGCTCACAAGATCTAAACATGATAGCATAAAGTGGAGAGACAACCATCTAGCTACTGCCATGGACCCGTAGTCCAAGGATGAACTACTCACGCATCACTCCGGAGGCAGGCATGGTGATGTAGAGCCCTCCGGTGATGATTCCCCTCTCCGGCAGGGTGCCGGGAAGAGCTTCTGAACCCTCCCGAGCTAGGGTTGACGGCGGCGGCGTCTCTGGAACTTTTCGTGGATAATGGCTCGGGTTTAGGGTTTTCGCGTCGGGAGAATAAATAGGCGAAAGGGCGGCGGCTGAGAGCCGTGGGCCCACACCACCCCACGGCGCGGAGGGGGGCCGCGCGGCCCCATGGTGTGGCTGCCTGGCTCCCCTCCGTCTCTCCTTGGACTCCGTGTACGTGTTGGAAAAATAGGAGGTTCTGTCCAAGTTTCGTCCAATTCCGAGAATATTTCCAGACTAGCTTTTCTGGAATACAAAAACAGCAGAAAACAGGAACTGGCACTGTGGCATCTTGTTAATAGGTTAGTCCCAGAAAATGCATAAAAATGCTATGAAGTGTATATAAAACATGTAACAATTGGTATAATATCAACATGGAACATCAGAAATTATAGATACGTTTGAGACGTATCAAGCATCCCCAAGCTTAGTTCTACTCGTCCTCGAGTAGGTAAAACGATAAAAACAAAATAATTTCTGAGGTGACATGCTACAATCATAATCTTGATCAAATAGTATTGTAAAGCACATGTTATGAATGAAGTGATCCAGGTCAATGGTCTATAGTTTGCTAGCAAGTAGATAATGAGCAAACAACTGAATCATATAAGCAAAAACTTTTCATGAATAGTACTTTCGAGACAAGCATCAAAGAGTTTTGCATAAGAGTTAACTCATAAAGCAATAGATTCTAAGTAAAAGGTATTTAACCAACACAAAGGAAGATTTAAGCTTCAGCAATTGCTTTCAACTTTCAACATATATATCTCATGGATATTTGTCAACACAAAGCAATATAATAAGTGCAATATACAAGCATATAAAAATTGTTGCACCAAAGTTGACACTAGTGTTTGCTTCTAAGATAGAAAGAAGTAGGAAAACTGACTCAACATAAAAGTAAAAGAAAGGCCCTTCGCAGAGGGAAGCAGGGATTAAATCATGTGCTAGAGCTTTTTAAGTTTTTGAAATCATATAGAGAGTAAAAATAAGTTTTGAGAGGTGTTTGTTAATTGTCAACGAATCAGAAAATGGAAAGTACAATATGACCCCTGCCAACCAGACTTTTAAGAGCGGCTCCCATGAAGGACGTTATTTCTACCAGCAAGGCAGATCATCCCTCTTTCTCTTTTGTTTACACATGCAGATATTTCACTGTTTGTCATTGCTTGACTGATAAATCAGGGCAAAAATGTGAAGAGAATTAAGCGGTTAAAGTTGTAATTAATTGGGACTGGGCACCCCATTTGCCAGCTCTTTTTGCAAAATTAATGGATAAGCGGATGTATATGCCGCTAGTCCGGTGGTAAAGTCTGTTTGACAGTTGACATAAAGACATCCACCCCGTCCTCATGAGCTTGGTAAACATTGACACAAAATAGGAGTAATAATTTTGAATAGTTTAAAGGTAGCACATGAAAAATTTACTTGGAATGGCAAGGAAATACCACATATAGGTAGTTATGGTGGACACAGATGGCATGGATTTTGGCTCAAGGTTTTGGATGCACGAGAAGCATTCCCTCTCAGTACAGAGTTTAGGCTAGCAAGGTTATTTGAAGCAAACACAGGATATCAACCGACACAGCAAGACTTATATGAAAACATATTGCAAGCATTATAAGACTCTACACTGTCTTCCTTGTTAACCAAACCCTTTTACTAGAAAATATCTAGACCTTAGAGATACCAATCATGCAAACCAAATTTCAACGAGCTTTACGGTAGTTCTTCATTAATAGGTTTTAACTACATGATACAAAAGCTTAAACATGAACTACTTGATAACTCAAAACAATTGACAAGTATCAAATTATCCAATACAGTGATCTACAAGAATATGTAAGCTTTTTCCATTATACCATCTACCACATGCAACATTTTCTGTTCCAACCAAACACCAATCAATTTATTTCAACATAAACTCTCCAAACAATTATAAGTGAAGCAAGAGAGTACTTTCTTTAAAAGAACTAACAGCTCTGAATAAGAGATGCATGCAAAACAGGAGCTAAAAGCATAGCAATAGCTAGATAAGAATACTCAACAAGTATAAGTGAAGAATAGGAGTATTCATATGAAAAAGCGGAGCGTGTCTCTCTCCCAATCAAGAATGCTGGGTCCAATCAAGTTGACCATAAGAAAAATAAAATACTGAAAATAAAAGCACACAGACGCTCCAAGTAAAGCACATATGATGTGAAAGAATTAAAATATAGTTTCACTAGAGATGACCTGATAAGTTGCTGATGAAGAAGGGGATGCCTTGGGCATCCCCAAGCTTAGACGCTTGAGTCTTCTTGAAATATGCTGGGGTGATCCATGGGAGCATCCCCAAGCTTAAGCTCTTCACTCTTCTTGATCACATTATATCATCCTTCTCTCTTGACCCTTGAAAACTTCCGCCACACCAAACTCAAGTAATTCTCATTAGAGGGTTAGTGCACAATCAAAAACTCACATGTTCTATAAGGACACAAACATGACCGTTACTTTTAACATTAACTACTGCCACTGATGTTATGTGAAGCTCTTCACCCTAAAAAAGAATTCCACTCAACACTAGTAAAAGAGAGAATGCGAAAAATAAAAGACAGAATCTGTCTAAACAGAACAGTCCGCAAAGACGAATTTTTTCGAGGCACTTACGTTGCTCAGATCGAAAAACTTTAAACTAACGAAAGATGCGTACATATCTGAGGATCACGCACAAAAATTTCAGATTTAAATAATTTTTCTGTGATTTTACAGAAGTAAAACGGTGAACAGCAGAAATCTGTTCCTGCGCAGAAATCCAAATCTAGCATCATCTTCCTATTAGAGGCAATACTTGGCACAACAATGCGATAAAATAAAGATACAAAGGAATTGTTACAGAAGTAAACAACTCCTTGACTCAAAAAGAAAAAAAAATTGCAGAAATAAAATAATGGGTTGTCTCCCATAAGCGCTTTTCTTTAACGCCTTTCAGCTAGGCGCAGAAAGTAAGAATCAAGTGTTTCCAAAGACATTAAAATCTCCCAACCTTTCGGTGGGGTCATCTTTTTTGATCGGGAAGAAGAACCTCCGATTGATAGGAGCATTAAATTTCATAAACCCATACTTTGCATTGATAAAACCCCCATTACTCTTTAAAAAGGATCTCCCTAAAACAATATGGTTGGGAGATTTTGCAAGGATCATGAAATTCACAGGGATGGTCTTATTTTGAACAGTGACCATAATATCATTAATAATCCCTATGCTTCTTGTGATTGTTCCATCAGCATGAAAATGAAAAACAGGGTAATCAACCATATTATCAAATTTTAATAGATCATAAACCATTTTAGGCATGATGGACATTGTTGAACCAAGGTCACAGTAGGCACGAAACTTTTCATTACCAATATTAATCTCAATGAATGGTTCCCAATCATTTTTAGCTCAACTAAAGGTTGTTCTTTAAGATTATGGCTCAGAGTTAAATTATCAATTGACTTTTCTATTTTATCTAGCTTAGTGAATATCCCAGTTTCGTCCACCATTGGGAAAATTGACAAACCACTCAAAATATTATGAGCTTTCATTGTATCAAACTCAGAAAAGGTTTCCCCTACCATGGTATCTAGAGCATGTTGATAAACAGAAAATAAACCATAGTAGAATTTTTTATAAGAACTCTCAAATCCATCTTATGTTGCACCTTCTTGTGCAATTCCAAAATTCTCTCCCAGGCATTCCTAAAGGATTCCCCACTTTTTTGTCTAAAGGTAATAATTTCTCCCACAGGTGGCACTACGGAAAAAGGAGCAGAGCTAGACATGATAACAAGACTGAAAAATAACAATTCAAAAATAAAAGTAACTAATTTTTTTGTGTTTTTGATAAATAAAGCAAACAAGACTAAATAAAAATAAACTAAGCAAGACAATAACAAAGTAAAGAGATTGGAAGCGTGAAACTCCCCTTGCAGAAATCCTCTTGCTCCCCGGCAACGGCGCCAGAAAAAGTTGCTTGATGACGTGGATCACACGTTCGTTGGGAGACCCCAAGAGGAAGGTATGAAGCAGTGTAGCAGCAGTTTTCCCTCAGTATGAAACCAAGGTTTAATCGACCAGTAGGAGCAAGAAATCACTTCTGAAGGTTGTTGGTGGCGGAATATGGCACGACGCAACACCAGGGAATCCGGCACCAACGTGGAACCTGCACACAACACAATCAAACTACTTTGCCCCAACGAAACAGTGAGGTTGTCAATCTCACCGGCTTGCTGAAAACAAAGGATTAAACGTATGGTGTGGAAAACAGTAGTAAATTGCAGAGAATGAAAAGGAACAATGTTTGCAGTTGGTTGTATTATCAGTGTAAAAGAATGGACCGGGGTCCACAGTTCACTAGTGGTGTCTCTCCATAAAAGATAACTAACATGCTGGGTGAACAAATTACAGCTGGGCAATTGACAAAATATTGAGCGCATGACAATGCATATATATGACATGATGATTACTATGATATTCATGTGGGCATTACGACAAAATACATAGACCGTTATCCAACAGCGTCTATGACTAATAATCCACCTCCAGGTTGTCATCCGAGTTCCCCGTTGGTATTAAGTTGCAAGCAACGGATAATCATTAAGTAATGTGCGTAATGTAAACAAATGCATTAGACCTAACGGCGCACCCTTAAGCTAAGCATCGGTTATTTTATCCCTAGTGGCAACAGCACATCCACAATCTTAGAAGTTATTGTCACTCTCCCAGATTACCGGAGGCATGAACCCACTATCTAGCATAAATACTCACTCTTGGAGTTACAAGCATCTACTTGGCCAAAGCATCTACTAGTAACGGAAAGCATGCAAGATCATAAATAACATATAAGATAGATTGATAATCAACTTGACATAGTATTCAATATTCATCGGATCCCAGCAAACACAACATGTAGCATTACAATAAGATGATCTTGATCATGATAGGCAGCTCACAAGATCTAAACATGATAGCATAAAGTGGAGAGACAACCATCTAGCTACTGCTATGGACCCGTAGTCCAAGGATGAACTACTCACGCATCACTCCCGGAGGTAGGCATGGTGATGTAGAGCCCTCCGGTGATGATTCCCCTCTCCAGCAGGGTTGAAAGGATCGGTATGACACCTAGAGGGGGGGGGGGTGAATAGGTGCTACTTCAATTTTAGTACTTTTTCAAATTAGGCTTGACACAAAAGGTAAATTCTCTAGATATGCAACTAAGGTGAATTTACCTATATGACAAGCTAGCAACTAAACAAAATACACGAAGTAAAGACTATGAACAAGGATAGAAGTAACCGAAGTGAAAGCACGCGGAGACACGGATGTAATCCCGAGTTCCTCCTTTTCAGGAGTACGTCTCGTTGGAGAGGTGTGAGCTACACCACAAAGGTCAAAACTCAACCGCCACAAAGGCGTCACCTTATTCTCCGATGAACCGCACCACAAAGGTTTGGTTCACCTTCCACTATCGGAATCCTTTGTCACGCTCCAAACCACGGTCTAGGAGAATGACAGCCGCCGTACACTTATGGGTGAAGAAACCATAAGCATACAAGGCTAAATATAGTGAAATATCATCGACAAAAGCCAAGAAAGGTCTCCACTTTATTCATTATCAAATATTACAAGTACAATTTACTTTATTATTACAACAGCAGTGGTATCTTCTCTTATTAGTGTTTATCTCGTCTAATACACTAATTTACTTTATTATTACAACAGCAGCGGTATCTTCTCTTATTAGTGTTTATCTCGTCTAATACACTAGATGTCACCATATGCATCCTCGGCCATCACTTCTTGATTACAACTTTTGTCTGCGCATACTAGGTAAAAAAATAAAAGGACGTGAGTATGTTAAACATACTCTGCAAGAACAAATACAATTTACACTCCTTTGCACATAAGCACAACTCATCAAGAGCTCAACACTCCACCTTGCCAACTGGGAAATAGTTGGCATAATGAACCAAATACCACCAATAATAATATCACCACATACATCTCATATTTTAATGTTAGTCTCTGCAGAGTATCAGCAAAATCAATTTTCATAATCCCACCTTGTGATAGTATCGATCTCTGAGAATCACGTCGCCGAGTCCCCTACTTGTGTGGGCCTTCCCATCCCACACCTTTCAGGTATCGACCGCCTCAGGCTAGATACACCATGCTATATGGAATCATATATCAACAAAATGATTGGTCAACAAAATGATTGGTCATAATCATGAAAAGCATGGTGTATCTAGCCTGAGGCGGTCGATACCTGAAAGGTGTGGGATGGAAGGCCCACACAAGTAGGGGACTCGGCGACGTGATTCTCAGAGATCGATACTATCACAAGGTGGGATTATGAAAATTGATTTTGCTGATACTCTGCAGAGACTAACATTAAAATATGAGATGTATGTGGTGATATTATTATTGGTGGTATTTGGTTCATTATGCCAACTATTTCCCAGTTGGCAAGGTGGAGTGTTGAGCTCTTGATGAGTTGTGCTTATGTGCAAAGGAGTGTAAATTGTATTTGTTCTTGCTGAGTATGTTTAACATACTCACGTCCTTTTATTTTTTACCTAGTATGCGCAGACAAAAGTTGTAATCAAGAAGTGATGGCCGAGGATGCATATGGTGACATCTAGTGTATTAGACGAGATAAACACTAATAAGAGAAGATACCGATGTTGTTGTAATAATAAAGTAAATTAGTGTATTAGACGAGATAAACACTAATAAGAGAAGATACCGCTGCTGTTGTAATAATAAAGTAAATTGCACTTGTAATATTTGATAATGAATAAAGTGGAGACCTTTCTTGGCTTTTGTCGATGATATTTCACTATATTTAGCCTTGTATGCTTATGTTTTCTTCACCCATAAGTGTACGGCGGCTGTCATTCTCCTAGACCGTGGTTTGGAGCGTGACATCCTTCAAGGCGGAATCCGGAGCCCTTACAACAACGATCCGGGGCACAACCCACAAGAGGATTGGGGGCTCCCGAACAGCTACAAATCTGTCACAAAGACAATCAAGTGAGTACAATATGAGGCTAGGTTTCCCAATGGAAATCCTAGCAAAGGGTCCCTCAAGTGAATGAGGGAAATGAAGAACGGCTTGGTGAAGATGTAGATCCGGGGCTTCTCCTTCAATCCTCCAAGTGTCAACGAGTTTGGGTGAAGGGATTGGGAGATCTATCAAATCTTGAGCTTGCAATCAATGGTGTTCTTCAAGTGTTCAAGCTAAGGAGCCGGAGGTAGGTGGAGGGGGATAAATACCCCTCCCAGAAATCTGGCCGTTGAAGCTATAAACAGCCCGCAGTGGTAGTACCGGGCCCCGCGCGGTAGTACCGACTGATAGGGAACGGACGGCCTGGCGAAAGACTGGTCAACGCCTCCTTCATGCGCGCATCGGTAGTACCGGACCGCCTTGTCTGGTAGTGCTCCCCACCGGTAGTACCGCGTTACTACCGGGGCTACTACCAGATAAAATTCGAGCGAGTCCAGAGAGCATTTGGAGATCCGGTACTGGGCCCGGAACTGGGCCCGGTAGTTCCGCACGGCAGAACACCCGGTAGTACCGTGGTGAACCCGGTAGTACCGGCTGACGCAATGAAGACATCATTTCTTCCTTTTCTTGAGACAAAACCTATGCAATATCAATTGATACAATCCTGCACACTTTTAGCACACACGTTAGACATCTAAGTGTGTTGTCAACAAACATCAAAACACTTTGGGGGAAGGATATGCCCTTTCAATCTCCCCCTTTTTGGTGTTTGATGACAACACACTTAGGAGAAACAAATGATTTGCAAAAGATAGACGGGGCTCTCCAAATTGTGTGTTTATTAGGAATTTGCTTTTGAATGCAAAAACACACCATATAGAATGGGCGGAGCTCCCCCTATATTTTACAAACCAAGCAAGTTCATATGGATAAACAAATATAACAACTTGCACAATATAAGCAACAATAAGCAAGTACCATACTAGATAGGTCTTATTACAATAACACAAGGTCATGGCATGCCTCACATCATGCATAGAGAAGTTCAAAGCAAATATCCAAATAAAGATGGAACACAAGCATAAAGATCAAACGAAGTTCAAGCTTGTGTTCCTTCCATGCAAATCCACGGCACATCCTAAATAGAACACATTCTCCCCCTTTGTCATCGAAATGCCAAAAAGGGAGAAGCGCGATGCTAACACGTCCCTGGAGCATCAAGCTCCACCCGCACCGTGGTGTGTCGAAGAGGAGGAGGCCTGGAAGCGATCACCATCTGGAGGAGCATCTTCATCACTCCAGAAACCATGCTTGGACACCCATTCATGCTTCGGGGTGATTTCTTCTTCAGAACCATCGGAGACTGTAATCTGCATGTGCCTCCTCATTGCTTTATGTCACTGTGCTACCTTCTTGTGATACACATGAGCTTCATACAGACGATCTTCCAAGTCAAGTTTGAGGCAAAAGGCCCTCTTGGCCTTAATCTGCAGCTTCTTGAACCACGAAGGTTCCTCAAGGGGAGGTGCACTCCCACTAGCTCTCTCAGCTTCAGCAGCAGCCTCAGGATCAATGGGCTTCATTTTGGGAGGAAGATGAGCCTTGATACGCAGTTCCTTCACCAGATGAGTCACAGCGGGGCTGCCATCCTTCATGATATCCTCTCCATTCTTCTTGAGAGCCCACTTGCGGCGAATGAGCTTCATAATGAATGGGCCATAGATGGGGGCCCTTCTATCAATGATTGTGGACCACAAGTCATTCCACATCCAATCCATCACATCAAGCTTCTTGCCTTTGCCTTGATTTTCATAGGAGAGCTTGAGTAGGTCAAACATGTAACCATGAACCTCATCCCAGTTTCCCACACGGGGAGCAATAGTTTCCCTATAGACGCGGTGGAGAATCTCAAATGGATGCACAAGATGAGCAGTTTACCGGTGGTGCCTCTTTCCATAATAATTGGTCCTAGAACATCCTTGGAGCTGGATCGATCATTGTCATGGCATCTCCATCCACTAGGAGTACCTTCCCCCTTGTCTTCATAGCCTAGAACCTCTCCAAACTCCGCCAAGGTGGAAGAAAGCAAGGTGTCCTTGGTCATCCACCATAGAGTCCTGGCATCATCATGGTCAAGGTAGACGGTGGCAAAGAACTGAATAATATATTACTCGATGTAGGGATGGTTCTCCTTCATGATGTCAATCAGCCCAAACTCTTCACACATAGCAAGTGTCTCATCAAAATAGCCCTTGTGCTTGGAGTCTTTCATGTAAGCAAGATCAAGAGTGTGCTGGACAACCACGGAGTACTTCTTGTGGAGATAGATTTCCTTGTAGATGGCTTCTTGATCATTGGTGTAGAAATGCGGATTCCGCACAAGAGGTGACCTCTCCTCAGCATAGGGATGGTTCTCCTTCATGATGTCAATCAGCCCAAACTCTTCACACATAGCAAGTGTCTCATCAAAATAGCCCTTGTGCTTGGAGTCTTTCATGTAAGCAAGATCAAGAGTGTGCTGGACAACCACGGAGTACTTCTTGTGGAGATAGATTTCCTTGTAGATGGCTTCTTGATCATTGGTGTAGAAATGCGGATTCCGCACAAGAGGTGACCTTTCCTCAGCATAGGGATTCTCTTCTCTGAGCTTCTGATAGTCCTCATTCTTCCATAAGTGAAGAGCTTTACGGGATCTCGTGGGAGGAGTAGTGGTGGTACGAGCAGAAACTGGAGGCTTTCCTCTGGCTTGCGTTCTGGCAGTGGTGCGAGCAGGCAAAACTTCCTCTTCTTCTTCCTCAATATCATCATCCATGAGACGTGGCTTCTTACCACCACGGCGGCTACCTGTGAAACAACATAGAGGTAGGGCAGGGAATAGATGAGTGCACAAGTTCACGGAAAAGGGAACTGAAAACTAGCCAATAGATGTAAAGAGAGGTTGAATCAAGCAAATTTGGAAAACACGGTAGTACCGGGCCTAGGCCGGTAGTACCGGCTGAGTCAATTCAAGACAGAATGACACAAAATTGAGAGATTCAACCATACATTACACACAAAGGCTAGCTAACATGGCCTAGGTGATCATCCATCCAAATTTAACCGTTGCCAATGGAGCTACCAATGTTTCCTCTCCATACATCTAGGTTTCAAGATTTAGAAACAAAGAATGCAAAGAACGAGGAAATACCGGAGGCCATGGAGGAGATTGACAAGGGGATCGCTCCCACGGAGCAGATCTGGCCGGAGATGGCGGAGACCGGCGGCCTAGGCGGCGGCCGGAGCAGGGGACAGAGGAGGCGATGGGGTGGAGTCATGCGGCTGGGGGAAAATGGGGAATAACCACCACCCGGTAGTACCGGGGCGGACCATCCGGTACTACCGGGGCCTGAATCTTTACGAGTAGTAGAACTGCTTAGATTCAGAGCCCGGTACTACCGGATCCCACCAGGCGGTACTACCGGGGCCTCCTAAGAAACCCCAGATTTCTCTTTTTGAGTAAGGATTTTGAACTTGTGCAAGATGGAAGTGTTTTGAGATAGAAGACAGGCATAGGATTAGATCAACACACTGGAGATGGTACTTCATACTCAATTTGCAAGAAGCAAACAAAAAACAAATTGAGCATGTTTTCCATAGGAGCACTAGAAAACCAAGAAAAATCCAAATGAAACCAACTCTTCACGAGGGAGAGGGCGGTGGCCGAGGCCACCATGTATGAGTATGTGGTGTGACACCGCGAAGATATATCTTGGGTCCACAGCCACTACTCGTCATTTAAGCTCACAATTCATAGAACGAATATAGAGATGCAAATGAATTCTTACTATCGGCATAATGGGGGGATGGATAGTCCAATGGATTAGGACCGCACTCCCACTATGTCCATGCCTACAACTAAACCAAATAGATAGTCAAAATATAGGTGTGTATGCAAGATGGTCAAGTCAAGCTCCTAGAATCCACGATATTTAGCTCATGCCTCAAGAAGGTGAATCTTGCTTCATCAAGTGGCTTCGTGAAAATGTCGGCAAGTTGATCTTTGGTTGGAATATAGCCAAGCTCAATATCACCACGAGCAATATGATCCCGAATGAATTGATGACGAATCCCCTCTTCACTAAGAAACTCATTTAAGGTGTAGTTCTTGAACTCGGAGCCATTATCACTCCTAATGACCAAAATAGGGACATTGTATTGGCGTTGAACTATATTGGAAAAGTCGATGACGGCTTGTTGGGTCTCATCCTTCGTCTTGAAGAAATAGACCCAAGTAAATCTTGAATAGTCATCAATAATCACCAAACAATATTTCTTCCCACAAAGACTAGGTTGAGGCACGGCACCAAAGAGATCAACATGAAGAAGTTCCAATATCCTCTTTGATGAAATGATGGTCTTGCTTGGATGGGGAGAATCATGCATCTTTCCTTCAACGCAAGCCCTACAAAGACGATCTCTAGAAAAATAAACATTGTCTTTTAGTCCAAGAATGTGGCCACCCTTGTGAAGACTTTGCAAAGTTCTCATGTTGACATGGGACAAGCGGCGATGCCACAACCATCCCACATCGGCCTTTCCGAATAGGCATATTGCTTGAGTGTTGGTAGACCCCGAAAAGTCCACCATGAACAACTCATTTTCAACATACCCAACGAACATGACCTTTAGAGTCTTGCTCCTCAAGAGTACCATCATATCAATAGTAAAATGGACATCAAAATTCATCTTATTAAGTGCACGAACGGATATAAGATTGTAACCATGGGACTCGACAAGTATGACATTTACAAGGGTGATATCCTTTGCAACTACCACCTTGCCGAGACCCGTTACCTCCGCTTTTGATTTATCACCATAGGAGACAGATGCTTGATTTATATTTGGTCCCAACTCCGTCATGATCTCTTTGCTTCCGGTCATATGACTAGTGCATCCACTATCAACCACCCATTTAGACCCACCGAAAGCATAGTCCTACAAGAAATCATTGCTTGGTTTTAGGTACCCATTTCTCAATGGGTCCTCTTTTGTTAGCAATAAGGGTCTTAGGAACCCAAATAGAGTAAGCAATGTAACCATCATAAGGACCAACATATTTTGCATAAACATCTCCATAATAATCAACATAAAGAATGTAGTTGAGATTGTTATGCCCCGCAAAGGCACTACGAGTGGTCTTGCCCCTAGTGGCATTACCACCCGCAATGGAAGTCTCGGCTTGTGCAGGCTTGGCATTGGTGTTGCTCTTCTTATTCTTTGCCTTGGCCACATAACCAAGGCCCTCTTTTCCTTTGTGTGGCGTTTGCTCAAAAATTTGAGCAACAACCTTTTCTTTACCTTTAGGAATAGAGGTCTTGTCACTAGTGGCCTTGGCAAGCTCAACCTTCAACCTAGCATTTTCCTCAATAACATTTTCATGACCACAAGAGGGAGTAGAGGTGCTAGATGTAGTGGATTTAGAAAGTTGAGTTTGAAGTTGCTCATGAGACTTGACTAGGAGAGAGTGGGTACTTTCCAAGGCCTTGTGAGCCTTGTTAAGTTTCTCCACATCCTCAAGGAGTCTAGCATTAGCAAGCACAAACTCGGCTTTCTCCTTTTTAACCACTTTATATTTAGCAAAGACATGATCTCTATCCCAATGATTTTAGCAATTATTTCATCATTTTTATCATCAGAGACTCAATTCTTTCCTCAAGAGAGGTTCTATATTCACTCTCTTCTTCAAGAGAAGCATTCAAGGATTCTATGGAAGCATTCAAGGATGCTATGGTGAGAGAATCCTCTCTCTCAATTTTTCCCTTGTCATCAAGGATTTCTTCGGCCGCATCAAGTTGTCTCAAGAGAGACTCAACATAAGCCTTAGCTTCACCTTGCAAGTTAGCCATAATAGTATCGGAAGCAACAAGTTCTTTCTTAATCACAAGACTAGTTTTATCATCTATTTCATGCATAGTCTTGGGAGTAGAAGATGATACCTCGGTGACGTGAGCCATGAGGCAACGAGCGGTGTTGATGGAGAGGTTCTCATTGGGGGATTCAAAGAGAGAAGGAGGTGGAGTTGATACAATGGACAAAGCGGCCACCTCACAAGTGGGTTCTTCTTCTTCTTCGGAATCCTCGGAAGGATACTCTTCTTGAGTCAACAACACAATTCTTGGTGCTTTCTTGAAGAATGGCTTCCTCTTGACAAAAGGCTTCTTTTGTGTCATGTTTGATTGTCCCTTGAGGACAAGCCTTCCACCGTTTTGCTCTCTATTCTCATAAGGACAATCTTTGATGTAGTGATGCTTGTTATGACAATTGTAGCAAGTCTTTATCCTATTAGCAAACTCCTTCTTCCCACTTGGATTGCTTGTTCGATCAAGTTGCGCCTTTGCCTTGGCCGGGTCATTCCAAAATGTCCTTGTTGCAAGAGCTATGTGACCATGGAGAGCTGGTTCAAGTTCATCGGGAGGAAGGTTGTTCGGGCATGCTTCAACTCCATCATGTTCATCAAGGCACACAACCTTGGCCTTCAAAGCAAGAGAGGGGCCTTGTTTCATTCCCATAGCCCTAGCACGGTTGTCTAGGGCATTCTTGGTGGCAACCTTGGAGGCTTGCATCTCTTGCATAACTTCATTGGATGTCATCTCAATGTAGTTGTATTTTCCTTGTATGTCCTTCAATTCAACGGGCTCAAAGGGCATGAGCGCATTCACATACTTCCTCTTGATCCAAGCATCATCCACATAGGTTGCCCCAACATTTTGAAAGGCTTTGGCAAGAACGTTGAGTCTTCCATACATCTCCTCATGAGTTTCATTATCAAGCATGTAGAAACCTTCGGCCTCATTGCTCAAGGCATCATATCTATTCCTCTTCATGCTATCATTTCCAAGAAATGCCACCTCAAGGCACTTCCAAGCTTCTTTGGCGGTGGAGACATTTTGAATGTGATGAAGACCACTTTCTCCAACGGCAAGTTCAATCATGTGGAGAGCGGAAGCATTGAGTTGTTTCTCGGCCACTTCGTGTCTTGTCAAGTTGTTAGGATTCACGGCCTTGTATCCCTCTTGAATGATCCTCCAAAGCTCGATAGAGGAACTGTTGATATGAGATTTCATTAAGTGTTGCCAAGTAGCAAAAGCCAATGCATTATGTTTAGGAGGTGGACCTAAAGGGTTTATGCGAGTATGATGGATAGGTGGGTCGGGAGAGTACACAAAGGGAACCCCATGGTACTCCGGCTCCCCACCTTCGGGAGTGGTATTAGAAGTGGAAGATTTCTTAGGGTCGGTTTCTTTATCTTCAACCCCTTTTTTTTTCCCGGATTCCTCCTCGGTATCACCGTCATGGGAGGTAGCGGAGTCCTCTAGTGGGGTGGTCACCTTAGGAACCTTTCCACTTGCGAGTTGTGTGATCAACTCATGCATCTCGGCAAATTTGGTATCCATGGACAATATCATAGATGTCTCCATCGATTTGAGATCGGCCATGGATGCCATAGTGGGTTGGTCCTCTATGGGATCACCATCACTTCGTGTCATACTTCTCTTAGGCGGTTAAGCCCAACAAGAGAGCTGAGGCTCTGATACCAATTGAAAGGATCGGTATGACACCTAGAGGGGGGGGGTGAATAGGTGCTACTTCAATTTTAGTACCTTTTCAAATTAGGCTTGACACAAAGGTAAATTCTCAAGATATGCAACTAAGGTGAATTTACCTATATGACAATCTAGCAACTAAACAAGATACACGAAGTAAAGACTATGAACAAGGATAGAAGTAACCGAAGTGAAAGCACGCGGAGACACGGATGTAATCCCGAGTTCCTCCTTTTCAGGGGAGTACGTCTCGTTGGAATATCAATTGATACAACATGGTACTCCGCCTGGTCCGGTAGTGCTCCCCACCCGGTAGTACCGCGTTACTACCGGGGCTACTACCGAATAAAATTCGAGCGAGTCCAGAGAGCATTTGGAGATCCGGTACTGGGCCCGGAAATGGGCCCGGTAGTTCCGCATGGCAAAACACCCGGTAGTACCGGGGTGAACCCGGTAGTACCGGCTGACACAATGAAGACAGCATTTCTTCCTTTTCTTGAGACAAAACATGTGCAATATCAATTGATACAATCCTGCACACTTTTAGCACACACGTTAGACATCTAAGTGTGTTGTCAACAAACATCAAAACACTTTGGGGAAGGATATGCCCTTTCAAGGGTGCCGGGAAGAGCTTCTGAGCCCTCCCGAGCTAGGTTGATGGCGGCGGCGTCTCTGGAACTTTTCGTGGACAATGGCTCGGGTATTTAGGGTTTTCACGTCGGGAGGAATAAATAGGCGAAAGGGCGGCGGCTGGAGACGCCCGTGGGGCCCACACCACCCAACGGCGCGGCAGGGGGGCCCACGCGGCCCCATGGTGTGGCTGCCTCGTGGCTCCCCTCCGTCTCTCCTTTGGACTCCGTGTACGTGTTGGAAAAATAGGAGGTTCTGTCTATGTTTCGTCCAATTCCGAGAATATTTCCAGACTAGCTTTTCTGGAATACAAAAACATCAGAAAACAGGAACTGGCACTGTGGCATCTTGTTAATAGGTTAGTCCCAGAAAATGCATAAAAATGCTATGAAGTGTATATAAAACATGTAACAATTGGTATAATATCAACATGGAACATCAGAAATTATAGATACGTTTGAGACGTATCACGGTGGTAGGCCTTGTGGCTCGGGTATGCTCTGAAATTCAGCTAATAAGCCATGTACCTTTGCTGGAATTTCAACAACCGGTTGTTCTTCACCTTTCACAATATGTGCAACACATAAATTTGCCTCCTTTAAGTCTTTCATAAACTCAGTAGAGGTGTGAGAAATAGTTAACAAGCTTTTCTCCTCCTCCTTAGGGGTATTATGATCTGATTGGTTTGGTTGAATGATGATCTTTCGCTTGTTCCAAGTGAAGGAGTAGGAATTTTCCTTCCCTTTGTGTGTAGAATCCACATCAAATTGCCAAGGTCTCCCAAGAAGAACATGGCTGGCATCCATATCAACAACATCACACAACACATTGGAGAGATAGTACTTACCCAATGAGAGTGGCAGGTTGCATTGTTTGGTGATCCTCATATTCACCTCTTTCTTGATCCATCCAATATTATAGGGATTTAGGTGATCATGAGTCTCAAGCTTTAAATGGTTCACCAAATTCCGAGAGATAAGATTCTCACAGCTGCAACTGTCAATCACTAATTTGCATACCTTGCCATTCACGATACATTTTCTCTCAAATATTTTCTTTCGTTATATGTTGTCGGGTTGTGGTGTCGAGCACAAGAGACGTTGAATCACACATACCACCTCTTCACCCTCTTCTTCACAAATATCTTGTCCTTCTACTTCCTCAGATTCATACTCTTCATCATCTCCATCATCATGGACAGTTGTGTCAACAAATTTCCTCAATGGGCAATTCCTAGACACGTGTCCCTCTTCACCACATTTATAGCATTTAATCACCGGTTTTGTCCTACTCTTGCCATCTTGCCTTGGGGCAGGTTGTTTTGCCTTGGGCTGAGTGGATGATGTAGCCCAACCGACGGCTCCTACAACAAGTGGTACAATGACAAGAGCTAGAGTCAAGGCTCTCCATGATAAGGTGAATTCACTCCTAGCTTTGTGTGATCTCGATACACCCTTGAATGGTTTGCTACTTCATTCGGATACTTTGTGCATACTCAGGAACGACTACCGTGAAGATCACCAAGCAAGTACGGAAGATGGCCAAGAGACGACGCAAGACGAAGGATAAGAAGCGGAGAAGACTGGCCAGCCGGCCTGGGCCGGCCCCAGGGCCGGGCTGCCTCCAGACCCGGGTGTCGGGGGAATACTTTCTGGATTAAACCCACGGCCCGGTGCGAGTTACTTTACTCGCACAGACAAAAGCCCACATGGGATCAAGCCCAACATCTAACCGCCACAAGGAGAAAAATCTAGAAGACACGGAGGTGAACCAGCCTCCGGATAGGTCCCAGATAGTATATTCCTTGAGGGGGAAGTTTCCTTTGTAACTTGACGAGCCTCTGTGTATATAAAGAGGACTCGCAGGACTTAGAGAGGGTCAAGCCCTTAAACCCTAGATCATACGGCGAGTACCAGATCGGATCGCCTCCATTGTAACACCTCGATTATCATATCAATACCAATCTAGGGTAGGCAGAAGTAGGTCTTTTACCTCACATTGAGGGGGCCGAACCTGGGTAAATCTGTGTTGATCTTTGTTCCTGCGATCCCAAGCTCGGAGATGCTTGACTCGCGTAATCCCACACCTACGAAGTCATCCATGACACCTGACGTGACAAACCCACGACAGTTGGCGCCCACCGTGGGGCCTGCGGTCAAGAGCGTCACGTTCCGCGCAGGATCGAAATCAGGCTTCAAGGACATCGCCATCGGCCAAGTTGAAGACATCAATGGAGTCCCCTTCATCGACGACTCAGAGTGGGGACCCGAGGCGGATCACATCGAGTTTGGATACATTGTGCCCATCGGATCAGTGAAAGTTTTCGTCGGATCCGTCAGTCGCATGCCTATAGATGCGACTCAAGGAATCGAGTCGGGGGAGAAACTGCGGCCGGTCAGGGTCCGCGTGTTGGAGGAACTGCAGCAAGCTACAGCAAAACTACCCATCCCCGTTCCGACAAGGCCTGTTTGGGGATCTCTACCAAATCAGGAAGGAGACCCAAGATTGAAGAAATTGAAGCTATCAGGACGGAACTCTATGAAGAGGCGCAAAGACTCGCGGCTGAGCGCAAAAACTCCAAGAAGAAGGTCGACGACTCCGTCGCTGGCAGCCAAAGCATCAGGCGGTCCGAACCAAGACGACATCTGAGCGCAAGAAACTCCAAGAAGAAGATTGGCGACTCCGTCGTTGGCAGCAAAAGCATCAGATCAAGATGGACAGAGGAGAGATGAAACCACAGTTCCACGGCGACCCGGAGAGCAACGTGCATGCCGCGATAGGAATATTGTCGAAGATAGCACCGGTTGGAGACACACGAGCTGATAAGGAAGCTCGCCATGCGATCGACCTACTGCAAACCGCTGCCTTACAACAAGCAAATATGTATGGGTCACGCCCAATGAGCCGCAACGAGGTATCATGGGGAGGAGAAAAGTGCAGCGTCGAAGAAGTGGTCAACCAGCTAGCAGGTTTGCAGTATCATTGGAAAAAGAAAAGAAGATAGAAGGCGAGTCACAGACGTCCGGGCGACTCAGCCAGCCCAGATTGAAACTGACTCAGATGAAGATTCAGCGCCAGTAAACTCCTATTCATTATTGAAAGGACCAGCATGTTTTGGAGAGGAAATACGGCTCACTCGTTTCCCCCCGAACTTCGGTGAGTCGCAGCGAGTCACCACCTATCGCAGCACCAAGACCCTGCCTTATGGATAGAAGATTATGAGGCAAGCATGACAGGGACTGATGTAACTCAGGAAGTGCGCGAAATATTTCCACTTGGCAATACAGGGAGAAGCCAGGGATTGGCTGTTAAAGCTGCCATCAAAATCAATAAGCACATGGGAAGACTTGAAGGACAAGTTCATCAACAGATTCCAAACAGAAGACATGAAAAACCTTAGACAATGCGTTCAAAAGGAGGACGAATCAAGCGGTGACTGGATCAAGAGAGTCGCGGAGATCCTTGGTTCTGCCAAGAACTTAACAGTACAGTCTGCAATACAAGCTATGAGGAAGAACTGTAGATTTGAGCCGCTGGTGCACAAGTTAAGTCGCGCTGAGCACAAGATTGCTAGTTTCGACCAGCTTTTGGCAACAGCTGACAAGTACGCAAAGACAGATAAGGGGACAGGCGGCTTATCACAGAACCCAACAGAGAAATTGCAAGTCGCGCAAACTGAACATCGTGCACACCAGATGAAGGAGCAAGGAAGTGATAAGGCCTCATTCCCTAATAACTGCAAGGGGATCTTTGACGTTCCCTGCGACTTACATCGCAGGAGAGATGGCAGGCCAGCGAGTCACACAAAGGCGCAATGTCATTATTACCGGAGGTGGAAAGAAGGCGACACGCCAGATGCGGCTCGCAGTGGATCAATGCAGCACAAGAATAAATCTAGCTCTCATCAAGGGCCTGACGTTTTACCTAGAAGGAACATAGGACAGTTTCATACAGTGGAAGTACAAACAACGGATGGGCCGGAGGCGTGGCCAGATTTCAACGCCAGAAAGGTACCGTTGGACAGAGCGATCTTATTTGGAGTCGCGACGATCACCCCCAGAAGTAAAAGATCCAGGACAGCCAGCTCTTGTGGTCACGCCTGAAGTCGCGGGATACAAGTTAAGTAAGGTCCTAATGGACGGAGGAGGAAGAGTAAACATCCTATATCAAGACACGCTCCGAAGAATGAATATACCCGAGTCGCGGCTGCGACCATCCAGGAAAGAAATTCAAGGCATAATCCCAGGAGCTGTTACGCGACCAATCGGAAAGATAACCCTTGAAGTTAGCTTTGGGACAGAGCGGAACTTCCGCACAGAGCTCCTAGACTTTGAGGTTGTAGCAGTCAAGAGCTCATATCATGCGATCTTTGGAAGAGAAGCCTATGTCAAATTCACCGCCCGCCCTGCTACGTCTACCTACAGTTAAAGATACCGGGACCAAACGGTGTTATTACAATATATGGAGACAGGCAGAGAGCGTTAGAATGCGAGAACGCAGGCTCAGCACTCGCAGAAGAAGCTTGCATCGCCAACTCCTCACACGGATATCAGTCGCAGATCGGTAATCGCAGCTCAAAACGAGTCGCGTTGGAGGTACCGCGGAGGCGGCCAACAGGATGCAGCCACCGGATGGTAAATTCCCACCGAGAAGTCGCGCATCAGCAAGATAATGCCCCAGAGGTCGCTTTGATACAAAAAGAAGACAAGAAATGGCGCATATGCATAGACCCAGCCTCGATCAACAACCCCAGCCAAAGAGGTTCAGTTATCGTGAGTCCTTACAAAGCAGACTCAACTCAACATAAGTCGCAGCTCAGTGCGGCTAATCTCCTAACAAACTTGCTCTCTGCTTCAACATGAAACACACATCGGAGCTGTCATGCTCGACCCGAGTCGCTTTTAGCGACTCAAAATTGAACCAATCAGGTGTTCAACCCACTCCGTTAGGAGTATTAATTCGCAACTAAGTGCGATGAGTATCAAGTATGCATGGCCTGCGGGGAACAGAAAACTCGCATTAAAGGGCCTGCATCATCCTGTAACACCCTGTAAGAAATCGAGTGATTATGAAATAAAGCCGGCACCCTTGACATTCAAGGGCTTGTCGTTTCGCCTCAACTATCATTGAGTCGCTGAGTCTTTTGAATTTCATATATCACTGACCCTTGAGGGCTCCTTACGAGCATCGCGAGTACCAATCGCACCTCAAATTTTGCCAAACGAGTGGCAATCCTTAAGCTAGAAGCGTCTTGCATTATGCGGCCAAAGTACTGGGGTGTGGCGTCAATCGAGCTTGATTGCCTATCATGGCCGCTCTCGACCCTGAACACACATGTTCCTAGGAAATACTGAGCCGCGCGAGCGTCTACTTAATGGAATTATCATGAAAAGAACCTGCTTATAGGTCACCAAAATACTGTTTATAATACATGAATGTCTTACAGACTAACGGGCATGTCCCACATATTTATTTTTTCTTCCGAGCTACAGGAGCGGGAATTGGCGCGGCTTGTCTCGCGGTTGCAGTCGCAGGTGCCCTAATGATCAGGGCGCCGCCAGACGAGGCAGAAGGGCCACCAGATCCTGTTGATGGAGTAGTAGCCCGGGATGACTCAGCTCCTGTGGACTTTTCCTTTGGCACCTTGCTCCCATCAAGATTGAATTTTTCGAGATAAGTGCCCAAGTCTAAATTATCAACAAATTTTGTGGCATACCCGCGCATCCCTTTCCAGATGTCGAAGTATTCGCTTATTGGCAGTTCAGTATCATCCGCGCTCATCGCCCGGCCGTGGCGAGCAATCTTGCCAACATCTATTTCTGGATAGTATGCTCGGAGCAATGTCAAGACATGCGCGGCTCCGGTGCGAGCAGAGGATCGTTTCCAATCAGAGACATAATGCGGAGCCTTGAGCAGTTTATTTATCCAATACTCGCAAGATGTTGGGCCATCAGTCGCAGGAGAGATTACCGTCATGACTTCCTTGGTAACCTTTAAGAAGCGCTGACTGAAGTCTGACAGATATACCAGTTGATCCTTCAAGTTGGAGCGGGACACTGGGGCCTCAGGCCCTATGTCAAGAAAGAAAAGACAAGAAACAAGTCAGCGACTCACGTTGGCTACCCAAAATATATGATTAAAGGAATAAAAGACGAACCAGCAAGCTGCAGGATGGCTGATTTGACGATGGAGCCAAAACCCTCAAAGGCTTTGAACAGCGAGTTATATTTTTCATCTCGCGCGGCGAGTTCCTTTGCGTGGTCTCCCTTCAGACGATCAATCAATTCAGATTTAAGAGTCAGCCCTTCTCGCAAAGATCTAATGACTTCGTCTTTCTCCATGAGTCGCTGCCGCATATCTGCTTCAAGTTCTTTAAATTGCTCTTCACAGGAGTCGAGTTGACCTTTGAGAGATTTTATTTCCTGAGCCTGGTCCCTAATGACCTCATTATGCCGCTCCAGGGGAGACTGCATCACTTCAGGCTGATCTATGGAAATGCCCTTACCCTTTATTGAGCCAGAAGCATCAAGCAAGGACAGTTCAAGCTGAAAATAAACAGAGCAAAATGCATGGGTAAACTATCCAGGAACTTGGGGGCTCGAGATTTGGAGCCAAGAAAAGAATCAACACCCCGTGCAATGACACAAGGTTTTGATCCTTGGGGGCTACGGTATATGTACCTGGCGACTTGAAGAAAATTGCTCAACTAGGCCGCGCAGCAGAGCAGCATGCTTATCTCCAGCAGCAATTATGGCATCCGCAATTGACTTGGAACTATTTCCTGGAGCTGGAATTCTATCTTCAGTAGATACCCTACCAACAGCAGGAGTTGCGGATGGAGCTGCGACTGGAGTGTGGCAGGAGCCGCATCAGCAATACCTTCCTCCAGGGATGGCCTTGGATGAGTCGCACCATCACTGTTTCCCACGTTTTCATCAGCAGCATCATCCTCGCTCATAGCTGGCTGAGAAGAAGCGGTATGAGAATTAGACTTGGTATCCTCTTCAACATGGCCCTGCAAAATATTGATGGATTAATAAGCCGACCCAGCAGAGCCGTAACATTGAAAAGAAGGCGAACCATACCCAGAGGCGACACGGATACTCTTCATCAGGCAACCAGAGGAAGGAGAAGATAAACCTTGCAAATCTGAACCTACAGAGTATGAAAAGAAGTGGTGATCAGCAATTCCTTGCCAAAAATACGCAAGCACAAAAGGAAAAGGAGAAAGTCGCAAACAACTACCCGAGCTCATTGAGAAGCAGTCCTTTGCAACAGCCTCGGAAGAGAAAGCGGTCTTGTCAGGATCAGCAAGTTTTAAAGATTTGGCAGTTCTTCTTTCTATCAGTAGCGCCAAGGCTTTGCGGCGTTTCTCAGGTTGCGCGGGGTCTTCTGAGCTCTCGCATGAAAACGTTTTGAGGACCTGCGAGGCACCTTAGGAAGTTCCAAGAAAGGTGTCCTTGGAATTGTGGACAGAAGGGCGCTGGCCATTTGTTGCTCCTCTTCAGAAGCGCTACCCTCAGGTCGGAGACAATATCGTGCATAATTGTATCCTTGCCAAGGGCTGCGGCTTGCTTTGACGACTCAGCCGCGGTTCTTGGTTCGAGTCGGCGTCCTCTGAGGGAAGAACCCAGAAATAGGGGTCGATCTGAAAAGGAGCTCGGGTCAGAAATAATTAATTTTGAGAAGGAATTTTGGAGGAAACAAGTTACAAGTAAACATTACCACAAAAGGCTTGTGCTCAGCCCAGAAGGGAGCAAGCCCGACGTTATCATATGAGTCGATATCCTCGCCGTCACTCGGCGAATGAAATTTATCCATTCCCCCTTGTCCCAATCCTCAGGGCAAGTACGGTCGACATCGTTTGCGTGACAAGTGAAATCTATCATAAGTCGCGAGCGGCGACTCACAGGCTGAATTCGCCATTTAGTCCAGCAAGATATGAGATCTAATCCAGTGAGACCATGGAGTGTCAGCGCCCTCACCTTGTCCAAAAGGGATTCGATAAAGGGCAACGAAGAAGGATCAGATTTAGAAGACAGAGCATCGGTAGCCTCGAAGGGAAGAGGAGACCAAAGAGGAAGAGGAATTTCACCCTCAGGAGAAGTGTTTTTACAATAGAAGAATGTTCTTTGCCAACCTTAATTTTGTTGGCAAGGGTTAGTTTTGGGAAAATACTACCCCTACGGCGTTGGAAGGAAACGGCGCCGCATTGGAGAAAAGGACCATCCGTGGTTTCCCTTTGGCTATTGCAATTGAAAAGAGCAAGCCAGAAATCTACTGAGGGAGGGATACCCAGGTAATCTTCGCAAAGGACGTGAAAGTTACTTACTTGGAGCATTGAATTTGGACCAATGTCATGAAAACGGAGGCCTAACCGCTGCATCAAGGAAGAAGAAGAGGGAGCCTGGGGGCTTGAACCCGCGCTCGACGTGCTCCGCGAATACTACTATTTCTCCTGATCGAGGGTTGGAATTACCTCCTCACCAGCCGCTCACCATTCGCATTGATCTTTTGGCGGAAGAAGGCCGCGTGCAGTTAAGATTCCAGAAAATCCTCGTCGATCCACGAACCTTCCCAGTTGCACTTGCGGCAAGAGACATTTTCTCAGATTGATGGAGATCTTCACCAAAGGATTGTGAGTACGAGAAGCGGGATTGGAGGCGGCGAAAGGAGCAGCGGATACGTAATACAAGTCTTGATGCAGAACGCTAGGAAAAACGATGAGCCAGGATAAATAGCCCAGACGCGGAAGACATTTAGATCTGAAAATCAACCATCAAGGCAAGTTAAGTCGCGCTCTTGAGCCGCCAAGAAGAGTTATAAGTCGCAGGTTGAAATGTGAAGATTGGAGTTCAGCTGGGATAATTCATGTGTGCGGCTCTGGGGTTTGTTAAGACAAAGAAGCCTTCGCTCGAAATCCAAGCTACACTTGGGGGCTAATGTCGGGGAATACTTTCTGGATTAACCCGCGGCCCGGTGCGAGTTACTTTACTCGCACAGACAAAAGCCCACATGGGATCAAGCCCAACATCTAACCGCCACAAGGAGAAAATCTAGAAGACACGGAGGCGAGCTAGCTCCAGATAGGTCCCAGATAGTATATTCCTTGAGGGGGAAGTTTCCTTTGTAACTTGACGAGCCTCTGTGTATATAAAGAGGACTCGCATGACTTAGAGAGGGTCAAGCCCTTAAACCCTAGATCATACGGCGAGTACCAGATCGGATCGCCTCCATTGTAACACCTCGATTATCATATCAATACCAATCTAGGGTAGGCAGGAAGTAGGTCTTTTAACTCACATTGAGGGGGCCGAACCTGGGTAAATCCGCGTTGATCTTTGTTCCTGCGATCCCAAGCTCGGAGATGCTTGACTCGCGTAATCCCACACCTACGAAGTCATCCATGACACCTGACGTGACAAACCCACGACACGGGCGGCTGGGACGGGCCACAGGCCAGCCACCCACCAGCGCCAGCCGGCCTGGGCCGGCCCCAGGGCCGGGCCACCATCTGCACCAGCCGGCCTCCAGGCAGGCCTAGGCCGGTCCCCAGGCCGGTCTCCCGACCCGCGTGTCCTGTACCCGTTTTGTACTAAGACTATAAATACCCCCTCGCTCCTAGATCTAAGGTTAGACTATGATTTGGGATTAGAGTAGAGCTGTGCTCCTTCATCTCAAAGTGGTCCCTTCCTCCATTGGAGATGAATCAAGGCCTCCCTTGTGGAGATGAACCAAGACCTCCCCTTGTGGAGAAGATCCCTCTAGTGGATACCAAGGCTTCCTCTTGTAGTTTGCTACTTGCTAATCTTTCCTCTTGAAGTGGCTAGATTGGGTTGGTTTGGATTGACCAATTGGACAAACAATTCTAAGTGTAAGGTGTGCTTGGGAGAGGAGAATTGAGGGCTACCCTTGGCGCTTGTTACCAATAGAATCTTGCTGAGTTACTTCTTGCTAGTTATCTTTGATTTGAGAGTTTTCCCCTCTTTGTGTTCTTGTGTTCATCCATTGTTCTTCGATCCCTCCACCCAAATCCGTGAAGACCGGGACCTAACCCACATCATATGGTATCAGAGCTCTAGGTTGCCACGGATTTGATTTGTGTTTCCACCAAAATCCACCAAATTTTTCTTTGTGTTTGAGAAATTCAAAATTTCCACCAAAAATAGCCATTTTGGGATTCGAGCGATTTGGTCGATTTGATGAGTTTTTGGTGATTTTGTTCCATGGATCTATTGCTTTAGGACCCCCTCCACCCTTGTTTGCGTTCCCTAGCCTTAATTTTTCCAATTTCCCACGAAATCGAGGTTTTTCACGTCGCTTTTTCGCCCAAAATACGCGGATTTTTGAGCTCCAACAGAGCCGGCCCCACAACCGGCCCAGGCCGGGCCACAGGCCGGCCAGCAACCCGACCCAACCGGTCCCCCAGCCGGCCTAGGCCGGCCCCCAGGCCGGTTTCACAGAAACAACAGTTTTGCTTCCTTTTTTCTCGGTTCGTTTTGGCATTTCTCCTTTGTTGTTTGAGTCCTTTTTCGGTGTGTGCAACATATACAACATCGACAAGCTTCCTCAGCAACTTCATCAACGACAAGCGAAGACGACACCAAGGACTCGACACTTCCCCGACTTTGTAATCCGTTGTGAACCCTTCTTCCTTTCGCGTACCTTGACCTACCGGACTAGCTCTTTGATATTGTGAGACATTGCACTTGTGTTGATTTGAGTGATTGTCTTAATGTATTGGCGAGTGTGTATCGTGTAGAGATCTTGACACTAGCAAAAGTTGAAGGATTCGTCGTCAAAAAGCAAAAATAAAAAAAAAACACGACGAAAGAAAAGAACATGAGTAGTGCCAAGTATCATCTCTTGTAGGTTGCGTCAAAGGTTAAACCGCCAAAGTGAGTAGGAGTGTTTTAACACTTGTGCAAATCCGTTGCCCACCCAAAAGCAATTGAGCTAGCGTCCTTCTTGTGTTGGTGTGACATTTGAGCATGTAGTCTTCGATAGGTTGCATATCTTCGAGTGCTCGCCGTTTGGTCGCCGAACCCCATCATTCGCTTTTGTGTGTGTTTCTTCATCATTTGTGGTTGGAGTTTATTTGGTAACATGATCATTGTGGATTTTCTCTACCTTTGACAATATGCTTTTCGCCGAGTTTGCTTGATTTCCGTTGCCACTTCATACTTTTCTATCCTCATAAGTGTGTGTGTGGGGTGTTAGAACCGGATTCTCTCCTCTCAAGCCACATTATACTTGGGATATAGTTTGTCTTGGTTTTTTCCTTGCCACACATCTCACTTGTTCTTGAGAAAATGTTTAGGGGAAGTACAAACGGAAGCTCAAGCTCGGACGATGAAATCCACGGTGGAGTTCGAGGTGATCATGGCTATGTCACACAAACCAAGTTTGTTGGTCTTCGACACCTTCTTCGTGATGGCCTAGGAGGCTACGAGCACCGTCTTTAAGCTCAAGAGGCCAACTTCAACGACTGCATGCATGCGCAAGAAGCATCTATGGAGCGGGTGATGCATGTAAAATGCATACATGAACTTTGCATTATATTACTTATATTTCAATCATATTTGCATCATATAAGGGTTATATCATTGATTTATATTGATTTTGGGAATATTTCATTGTTTCCCTATTTTTCTGGAATTAACCCTGCACAGGCAGAAAATCCTATTTTCTATATTTTGATGTTTCAGGGACCCAAACGACGTCCAAATGACCTAATAATTTATGGGGATCAGTTTTTGGAAGAAACAAAGCGTAGGAGCGAAGGAAGAGAACAAACGGAGGCCCGAGGGCCAGAAGAGGGTGGCCCACGCGGCCAGATTCCCTGGCCGCGTGGGACCCATCATCTGGGGCCTCGGAGCTCCAATGCCGTCGATCTTCGTCCCCATGCCTCCGTCTTGACCTAAAAACGACTATAAAAATAGTCCCCCGAGGAGTTTCACGAGGAGGCGGTGGAGAAACACAAAAACCACGAAACAGGAGACAGAAGGATGCCGCCGGAGAAGATCAGAGGGGGGAAATGCCGCCGGAATCACCTCCAGAAGGCTCCTCCATCCCCTCCGGAGTCTCCATCAACACCACCATCAAGACCAGCACCATCTCCATCACCATCTTCATGATCCACTTCATCCCCCTCATAGTTTGAGATTGTTGAACCCTAGCTATTGTCTAAGTACTATTCTACATGTTTGTGAATTGCTACTTGCCATTGTTTTGTGGGGAGATTATATTCTCAGATTGTGTTGTATCACTTATGCCATTGAATCATATCATGTCTTCACGTTGTGAGTAGTTCTCTCATGTTCCTGGGGGCATAGGATGGATTGGCAATGATTTATTTATGACGTGTGGTATTTTGTCTAGTGTTTATCTTTTTATGTAATTCTATGATGGTGTTGTGCGAACGTCGACTGCACATCACTTCACCTATATGGGCTCATAGGAGAACACCATAGTGTAATGGAGTGAGGGAGACTTGGGAGGACATGTAAACCTGAGACCGAGTCATGAAGTTGCATTATGAGGGTATTAGTATCTGAGACCTTAGAGTTTAGGGCTACGGTGGGACTCTACGTCTTAATAACTCTTGTGCAGTCATTACTTGGCCATAAGAACCATCATAAGGGGGTTTAGTTTATTTATTTAGCTTTCCCTAATTATGGCTCCGTCCAAAAGAAGATTAAAACTTGACAAAATGCTTGCCTTGTTGTTCTAGAAATATTTATGCCATGAAGTCTAGGCAGCCCTTGGGAACGTTCTCCACTTATAAGAAACACACACTTGAGCTTGTCCTCTTGCTGCATAGAGGATTGGGCTTTCTCTCTTTGAGAGCTTTCACTTGTCATATTTTATTTTTAGCTTTTTACTTTATTGCAAACTCTACGCCAAAAACCCAAAAACACTTGCATCATTTAATCATTTTAGTTTGTCTAGTGCATAGATAATAAGAGAAGTGACACTCTTATTTGAGAGGATAAATACTTATACCTTCTACTCCTCGTGGGATCGATACTATACTTACTGGGTATCAAGACATTTTCTGGCGCCGTTGCCGGGGAGTGTAGCGCTTAAGTTTTTATTCTTGTTTGCACTAGATATTTATATTCAGTTTTGCATATACTCTAGTTTACTTTTAGTTTTGCATTTAGTTTAGTTTTACTTTCAGTTATATATATCAAAAAACAAAAAAACAAAATAGAAAATGAAAAATACCAAAAAAAAACTCGTGTTATGGGTATAAGTATGGATATAAATGATGCTTTGTTTAGACACTTGAATGCTGCTAAGATTGCCAAGGAATATAGAGAATCAAAGGAAGGGAAAATACTAAAAGGTTTCATGATGGAATTAAATTATATTGCTGAGGAGTTGCTTTTACACCATGATGTAACTTGTATTTTTTGCTCTGAACAAAAAGATAAACATTTTGAATTTCAATGTAGGCTCCATGAAGAATGTGTTATTTCATCTTACCATACTGGTGATTATGCTTATTTAGGAATGGAACAAGTAGAGGAATTTGTTACTTTCAAGGCATCTTTTGAATTGCAAACCTTCATTCATGAAAAAAAACTTGCCCTATAGCTAATAAATTTGAAAGAGAGATAGATTTTATTCTTGAATATTGCATAGACAACTTCTCTCAAAATATTTATGTTGTTGAATATAATGAGGCTCCCCAAGAGAGCACTGATGTTTTGCAGGAAGAAGAGGATAAAAACCTAAGCTTGGGGATGCCCATGCAACCCCAAGAAGATGATGAAGATGATGAACAACTAGAGAATGAAGAGAGGAAACTTCCGCCTTCACCACCTATGGATGAGGGTAACCTTCAATATATTGCTGATGATAAACTTTGCTTTTATGATTCTTATGATGAGGAGGAATATCAACCTGTGCCTAATGAGAATATATTATTGATAATAATTTTAAAAATGATGAGGAGTATGGTTTAGACATGTTTTATGATAGTACTCTAGATGATGGTCCTATTTTGCTTGATAATCCTCCATGTTTAGAACTTGTTACTAAATTTTGTGAGGATAAAGATGATATACTTGCTGTTTGTGACAATACTCTCATTCATGAGAGTCCTACTTTATTTTTGAATTCTCTTGATTACACTATAGAGAAGAAAATTCACTATGATGATGCTATGTCTCCCATTTATGATGATGACGAATGTGATATTTTCAGTCCTCCTACCATTGAGGATAAAGTTTATTATGACTATGATATGCCTCCTATATATGATGATTACAATGATGGTTATGAATGTTTTACTCCCACTATCACTAATAAGAATGATTTTACCGATGTGGACAGTATTAATACTTTTATGCTTGTAGATCATGAAAGACATGCTTTATGTGATAATTATATTGTTGGATTTATTCATGATGCTACTGAAAGTTATTATGAGAGGGGAAAACATGGTTCTAAACATTTCAATATTATTACGTTTCCTTTCTTTAAGTTCAAAGTGTTGAAATTGCTCTTGTTTTATCTTCCTATGCTACTTGCTTTGTGTTTCAATGATTTATTTTCTTACAAGATCCCAATGCATAGGAAGTGGGTTAGACTTAAAAGTGTTTCATATTTTTCTCTTGATGCTCTCTTTTGCATTTCAATTCTTTTTCCTATGCGAGCATCATTAAAACTATCATGGCTGTCCAGAAAACAGATTCCTAAGCTTCACTGTGAAAAATGTTAAAAATCACAGAAGGGGAATTTTGACCTGAAATTTTACGACAGAAATATTCAGGTATTATTACACATTTCATTAGTTAAAAGTTTTCTGATTTGAGCAACGTAAGTGCCTCTGAAAATTCACTCTTTGCGGGCTGTTCAGTTTTTGACAAATTATGTCTTTATTTTGCATTAGCCTCATTACTTGTGTTTTGTGTGGTTCTTTTGATCAATGAACAATACGCAACCATAGTAACAGTAGTTAATATTTAGAATCAACTCATGATATGTCTTTGCTATACCTATGTGGATTTAATTTATGGAGACACTAACCCTCTAATCAAGTTTTATGATGAGTTTTGTGTAACAAGAATTTTCAAGTGGAAGAGTTGAGGGTGATGAACAAAGATCAAGAGGGACAAACACTCAAGCTTGGGGATGTTACCCCTGGGCTCACCCTACATATTTCGAATAAGTACAAGAATTCAAGCTTGGGGATGCCAAGCCACCTCACTCCAACCATCTTGATACCAAGTAAGTAAGTCTGGCTATAAAGAAAGCGCTTTACGGAGGCAACCCGGTTGTTTTTATTTTTTATTTTCTTTGTGTCCTCTTGCTGTAACAAGTGACTTAGTTTTTAGTTTTGTTTCTGTAATTTTTAATAAAGTGCCAAGTTTTACCTATTTTAGCTTGAAAAAGTTGCTTTTTGCATTCGGAGACTTTATTCCAGTACGAATCTGTGCACGGTATAATTTTTCATTCCTATTCTGTGACTCCGAATGAGCTGAAATTTTAACTGTAGTTGCAACTTTTCATCCTCTGTAAGCGTGAATTTTTTCAAAAAAATCGACATATATGAGTAGTGTGGAAAAATGTGTTTTGCTACTGCTGTTTTTCTGGACAGATTCTGTCTCATTTTGTTTGATGCATTCTTTAAACTTTTAACTTGAATCTTTTTTATCCAATTGAGTTTATAAGTAGGCATACAACATTATACACTTTCTGGACATTCATATGAATTTTTGTTTATGGATTTTATGCAGCAAGCAATTCATTTGTCTATCATTACTAATGTCACCCCACAGAAAAGAAATGGGAGAAACGGTGTTTTGAAGTTTTTTCACAGGGATTAGAGGAGATGCACCAAGAGCTATCCAAGGATGGTGAAGACCATAAGCTTGGGGATGTGAAGTGTAACATCCCAAAAATATTAATCAATGTGATATTCCAAAAATGAGAGCCAACAAAAACTTTTGTTAATTATTATGTGTTGATCTCTTGTTGTTGCTTGTGTGGTTTAATTCTTGCTAGTGGTATGTTGTTTGCTCTAAATAAAAACAAGAAGAAAAGAAAAGAATTGAAATAGCAAATAAAGCAAGAAAAATAAAAGTGACATCTGTGTCCCACAAATTCTCCAAGGGGAGAAACTAAAATGGTTTCAAATAAAATTGAGAGGAGAAGTTATATAAATTCTCCCATTTTTATTCCTATAACTTTTCCCTCTCAAAAATCTAATTTAAAAACCTAAATTTAAATTCTATTTTCTATCTTTATTAAATTCAAATCACAAAGTGTGCTATGTTGCACTTGTCACATGAAGTGTAACACAGCACCACAAATACCCATATACAATTATGAAGCAAAGTATGAAATCAGAATTCAAAAATTCGAATTTAAATTTCAGTGAGGCATTTCGTCGAACACGTGGTGGACACCACTGTGTTCATCTTCGGTTTGATTTGAAACCGATGCAATTCGATCGAATTCGAGGTTTGTTCTTCGAATTGATGCTTGCATCCACTCCCTCTCCCCTCACTGACCTCGCCGCGTCCAGGAAATCGAGGAAAGGAGGCACAGGAAGAGGAGATGGACCAGGGGGCAGCCGGCGCGCCGTGCGCCATGGCCGTCGCCGTGGCAACGGCGTTGTCGCCACCACAGTCGCCCAAGACCGTGTCCCCCCCTCTCCCTGATGTCTCTGCGCTCTCCAGGCACCGTAGCCATCCCCGGGGAGGACCCCATCGTCGCTTCGCGCCACGCAGTCGCCGCGCCCGCCCGAGACGGCCGTGCCAGTGCACGCACCCGCCGTCCAAACGATCTCCGGGCCGTCCCGTTTCTTGCTCACGCACAGCGCGTCGCCACGCCATCGAGCTAGCCCCTGCACCTCGAACGCTGCAGCCGCCCCTACGGCGAGCTATCGCGCCTGGACACCCTCTCCTGCACCGTGTCCACGGCGAGCCCGTGCGCCGTCGTCGAACCTATAAAGCCACCCCGAGCCCTCCCTCAATCTCACCACCTCTCCCTCACTCCACTCTCTCCCGTACACCGCCAGAAGGGCGGGTACTCCGCAGCGAGGCTGCTGCTGCCCATAGTTTCTCTTTGCGCGCCGCCGCACCCGAGGTAGGCGACGACACGGCCACGCCGTGCTGCTCCCTCCCTTGCTCTCCTCTGGCCCTCCACTGCCTCTCCATTACCACCGCACTCACCCGCGACATTTTCCCCTCTGTATCGTGCCCAGGAGCCCCCGGAGGATCTCGCCGGAGTTGGAGCACGGCCGCGGAGAAGAAGGGGATCATCGCCATCGCTAGGAGCTTCCCCATCAAGCTCCACTCGCCTCCCCAGCATCCCCACGACCTCCGCCGTTGAACGCCGTCCTCTCCGCCGTCCCTAGACCCTCCAGGTACCCCCACTGGCCACCCTCGCCGTCGCCGGAGCTCCGGCGACGCTCTGATTAGGTCGTCGATGAACGCGGCCTCCGTGAGCCGTTCGATCCATGATCAACGATCGCGTACCGCTTCGTTAATTTGAGCCACTGCCATGTAGGTCCCACCCGTCAGATATTTAAACATTTCCAGCGCGCGAGATATTTCTCCTGTGTCGCTGACGTGTAGGCCCCACATGTCAGAGTTTTGAACATTATCCAGAACAGTTAGGATTTCTAATTTTAGTTTCTCTGGAAATTCAGTACTGGACTCATTTTATAAATTCAATAACTCGAGATTTACAAATCCAAATAAATAAAACTCAATTGTTCTGGAAAGCTTATGAAATTGTTTAACCAATCCAATTGGTCTCATGTCATTTAATTAAATAAATAAAAAGTATTATTGAAAATGCCACAGAAGGTTTAAAATCTAAACTTGTTTGTTTCTGATGCTATGTTAGTCCAAATAATTCCAAACCAATTTTGCTAGCTTAGTACTGCCTTGTGTTAGCTCCCCTAATTTTGGTAGAATTAATTAAGCAATATTAATTGTTGACTTTAAGATAAACCCTTCTGGACTAAAACAAACAAATATGTTTAGTGGTTGACCCAAATGAGTTAGGACCAATTTTGTTAGCTCCCATATCCATGTTTAGTTACCCCTAAAAGGATTTAATTTTTGGAGAAATAGAATTAAAATGGTAGCTAAAACTTGATTATTAAGCTACTGGATTCAATCCAATGTGTAGGGAGTTTGGTAACTCCAAATGATCCAATTCAAATTGGGTTGTCTTCTACACATCAGTAGCTTTCTATAGAATTTTAGTTTGTATTTTTGTGACCAACAGAACTCAAGTTGTGGATTTAAACATGAATAACTAGTTTCTGCCATAATTTGGACTTAATTAAATAATGTTTAATTCAACTTTTTGAAAACCAAATTGTGTGGTTTGATGTGTGCAGTAGCTAATTGTGATGTTTGTGATTGATATGTTGGGATGCTTGCTTGAGTAGTTTAGTAATTGTCTGCATTGCTTGTTTGACGTTTAGACGAGAACGTTGCCGGAGTCTACGAGGAGGGGGAATTCTCTGATCATCAAGCACAAGAACCCGACAACTTTGCCGAGCAAGGCAAGCTATTCCCTGAGCTTGCACCTAAATACATATGCATCTACTTTATCAAATGATTTACTCTTAAGGCAATGGTTTACAAAACCTTTTCGAAAAGTATACGGATATTATTTTGCCACCCTATGTAGTAACTTATACAAAACTTAGGATGGGAAACAATGATGTTTATTCAAAACTCCTTTAAAAAGACTTATGTGGTTATGGAATACCGAGATGTCGGTATGAAAGAAAGAAGTGGAGAATGGTGATGTTTATGAAAAATGCACATTGTGTCCTAGTACTATGACAACCAATCTTACCCTGTGCGACCACATCTACCCACATATGGGAAAGGGCGTAGTCATATAATTTGCTCATATTAGTATGGGATGCCTCAACAACGAGGATGACCTCGTTCCATGAGGGGATGGTTTGGTGACCTACCCCTGACCTGGGTCCTAACACGATGGTGGGAGGATTGAAGGGTTCGCTCGCCGGGCAGAACTACGAGTCCTCACACTTGGGGTTTCTGTTGGGAAATTAGCCTGAGTGTCGAAGGAAGTTTCGTAGCGGCAGGGTCCTATACTAGCATGAGCAAAGGACAGGCTATGGTCGGCGGCTTACTTCGCATACACCTTGTATGGCGAGACGTGGCAGACACGATGAGTTGCCGGATGGATGGGGGAAAAGCGTGCTACCTCTGCAGAGTGTAAAACTATTCGAATAGCCGAGTCCTCGGATATGGACAGTTGGTAGGCTGTCCTAGACCATGTGCAATTTTTGGAAAAGCTTTCAAGTTTAAAAAGAAACTGAAATGGGATGGTGTTACACAGCTATACCAAATGAAGAGGTATGAGTTGTTGGAATAAATGGACTATGGTGAGCCATGGTCATAAAAAGGAGGAGTTTTTGGGAAACAAGCTGAGATGGTGATCTCTTTAAAAATGGTTATAAAACTCTTCTTACCTTTTTAATAAAGATGTAGAGATGTTTAAATGAATAAAAGTTGTCAACAAAAACAAGTGCATACTCATGTTGGGGTAGTTTGCGAGTACATTCAAATGTACTCATATTGGTTTCGTCCCTGGCTATTGTCCTAGCCAGACTACGAGGAGGAGCACTACGCCGAGCAGGAATATGGCGACTTCTACGCAAACTAAGGATCTCCACAAGTCAGCTGCCTGTCGGGTTGTCATCGTAGATTGATGCCTACTACGCCGTAGCTTCCGCTGATATATTTGGTTTGGCCCATGAAGGCACCTATGTAAGAACTTGGTCTAAATGACCATTTATGTAAGACTTTTATTCGGTACTGTAATGGATGTAAACTTTGGTATCCAATTCGGATTATGTGCAACGACAGACTGATCACGGGATCGTTGTGTTAAGCATAATCGGGTATTTCGGACAGCTAGTCCGGGGTCCCCACAGACTTGGTATCAGAGCCATCCTGACTTTAGGAAACCTTAGTTAGCATGGTCGTTTGTCAAATATTACAAAAGATAAATTTCTAAAAAGAAAGGAATGAAGTATTTTCGAAAATTTCTTATCTCCAATCCTCTTACTTATGCAAAATTTTATCTCATTAAATATTGCATTTTCCTTAGTATCCCTAAAATTTTGTACCCTCTCATTAAGTTTAAAATTTGACTCACTTGTTGCCCTACTACATTAAAATTTTGATACATTGTCACCTAACTAACTTAAAATTTTGTTAAAATTGTAGATGGCGCTCCATTGGACCGAGTTCGTTCAGCTGGAGAAGGACAGCAAGTTGACGTTTGAAGGGACTTGTTCGAGTTGACCAAGCTGTTAGGTCGCCCCGCTCCAGAGTTTGAGGGAGCTCAGATTGATGTTCACGGTGTCGGAAGGCTGAGCTGGCTCATCAGGTCGTCAGTTCGCAGGAACATCAAGTCTCCCAGTTCCAGGACACTCGTCTTCACCACCAAGGAGGCCACCTGGGTTGATGGTCTCTGTACTGCTACACAGAGGATGCTAGCCCGACTTTGTGAGGAGCACAAGGCGGAGTTAGTAGACTCCCGTTTCCGGTTCTACGGGAGGCGCAACTGCGATGGACACCCTACTCCTTCACCTTACCACCCGATGTTTGGGAGCTACATCATGGACATGGAGATCTTACTTCAGTGCACCAGGATGATCTGTTGCGCACTAGGATTCAGCTTCACTTTGACCGCGAGTCGCTCGTTGAGCTTCGCGAGAACGAGATGAAGCTGATGGTGGAGAAGGTTGCTCTTCTCAGGAAGAGGGCCCAGCTGAGGAAGACTATCGTGAAGCTCCGCACGAAGGTGGCAGAGCAGGACGGACTGATTGAGGATCTAGAGCACCATACTGACGAGATGGAGGAGGAGGGCGAGGATCTCCGCAAGGAGAACGACGCTTTCCTCAGTGACGATGATGACTTCGTGGAGGAGATGGACTGTGAGGAGGAGGATGATGAGGAGGAGTTAGTTGACGAGGAGGAGGAGCCACTCGAGCCAGTTCTCGAGGACGAGGAGGAGGATCCCGAGGAGCCAGCCTACCAGTCAGATGCTGACGTGTTAGAGCTGGAGGTTCCACCTCAGTAGGCGAGTGACTTGATCACTACCGCAGGATTAGGTTGACCCCCTATAGCTAGTCGAGTAGTAGTAGTGGTTCTTTTGGAAACCAGATGTTATGTATCCTAGATGTAAGCTTGATGTTGTAAGCTTGATGTTGATGTGAACTCTTGATGTGTTGTTTGTAAATATAAGTATGTTTGTCTTGTTTAATCTGTGTGAACTATTTTCATATAAATCTTAGGTTAATCAACCACTTGAGAGATCGTCTTTTCCTTAGTCGAACTTTTCGCCTTGTCTCTTATACCCGGTGTGCTTCAGGATGCCACCCCGTCGCAGCAATGCGGAAGGATCAGGATCAGCACCACCACCACCGGACCCAACCCCCACCCAACTTCTCGCACTTATCATGGAGGAGCGTGAAAATGCCCGGCAAGAGCGCCAAGCTCATCTCGCTGCCTTGCAACAACTGCAGCCGCCTATAACAACAACAACAACAATGGTGGCAATGGCAATGAGAACCAGCGATCTACCTTGGGTGATTTTCAGAAACCAACCCACCCACCTACTCCAAGGGACTTCACCCACTGGAAGCCGATGATTGGCTTCGCACCATCGACAACAATCTGGAAGTTGCTGCTGTGGGAAAATGAGAAAGTGTTGTATGCAACCCACTATCTCGCTGGACCTGCAAGAGCTTGGTGGGAAACTACCAAGGCTCTCCAGCAAGCTGGTCATGTCATCAACTGGGCTGAGTTCCAGGAGAAGTTCCGCAAGAAGCATATTCCCAGCGGACTCATTGAGAGGAAGAAGGATGAGTTCCGTAAGCTGAGGCAGGGAAGTAGAGATGTGGTCGGTTATCTTGAGGAGTTTACCGACTTATCTCGGTATGCTCCTGATGACACCGACAAAGAAGAGAAGAAGATGGAGCGATTCATGAGTGGACTTCATGATGAACTGCAGTGTGCTCTGGTTATCCATGACTTCCGTGATCTGGAGTCACTTGTGGACAAAGCCATCCAGCTGGAACCAAGCGCAAGTCTATGTATGAAGGTCGCAAGAGGAGGATGAATGCTCAGGAAGGTTCGAGCAGCCAGAAACCCGTATCTTTCAGCAGAACCCCAGGCCTGCCTATCGTCCACCCCAAGCACCACGCCCCAATTTCCCTAACCGCCCAAACAACTTCAACCGCCCAATGACAATAACCGTTCTGGAGGAAACTTCAATAATTTCAATCTCCGCCCCAAGGTTGTCTGCTTTGAATGCGGTGCCCCAGGACATTACTCCAGAGAATGCCCCAATCCCAAGAAGCCTGTCCAGCGCCCCAATGCACCTGCACCAAACATGGTCAAGGCCGCAATGGAAATGGTAATGGCAAGAATGCCGCACCCCGCGGGAATACTGCTGTTGTCAGAGGCCGTCTGCACCACATCAATGCTGAAGAGGCTGAAGAAGCGCCAGATGTTGTGCTGGGTACGTTCTTGTCAACTCAGTACCTGCAACTGTTCTGTTTGATTCTGGTGCCACTCATTCGTTTATTACCAAAGAGTTTGTTTCTAAGGGAGGTTTAGTCGGGAGTCTTTTACCCAAACCAATGTTGGTACAAACCCCAGGACTGTTAGCCAAAACCAACCAGATGTGTTCCGAAACCCCCATAGAAATTGGAGGAGGAAGGTTTGCAGCCGACCTAATTATCTTAGGAAACCAAGGCATAGATGTTATTCTTGGAATGGATTGGTTAGCCAAGTATCACGGTCGTATTGACTGTGCCCGAAGAGCTGTTTCTCTCACTTCTGATGATGGAGTTGAAGTGGAGTATGCATCTGAGACCAGCCAGACCAGACCCGGATGCCATGAGAGCATAGCTCGACCCGCCCTAGATGAGATCCGTGTTGTTCATCTGTTCAAGGATGTTTTCCCAGAAGAATTGCCTGGTATGCCGCCAGACAGGGATATTGAGTTCATAATTGAGCTTATCCCAGGAACATCCCCCATATCCCAAAAGCCTTATCGGATGAATCCGGAAGAACTGGTGGAGTTGAAGAAGCAGTTGGCTGATATGCTAAGCAAAGGTCTTGTCCGCCCAAGCGCTTCACCATGGGGATCACCCATTATTTTTGTGGACAAGAGAGACGGTACCACACGCCTGTGTGTGGATTATCGCAAGCTGAATGACGTGACCATTAAAAACAAGTACCCTCTTCCCAAGATCGAGGATCTGTTCGATCAAATGAACGGAGCCCGAGTCTTTTCAAAGATCGATCTTCGGACAGGTTACCATCAGTTGAAGATCCGAGAGACAGATATTCCCAAGACCGCCTTCACCACCCGTTACGGTTTGTTTGAATACACCGTAATGTCCTTTGGTCTGACCAATGCCCCAGCCTATTTCATGAATCTCATGAACAAGATTTTCATGGAGTACCTCGACAAGTTCGTGGTAGTTTTCCTTGATGACATCCTTATTTATTCCAAGACCGAAGAAGAGCATGCTGAACACCTGCGTCTAGTTTTGGAGACCCTCCAAGAGCACCAGCTGTATGCCAAGCTTAGCAAGTGTGAGTTTTGGCTCAGTGAAGTGGCATTTCTTGGACATATTGTATCCGCTGGAGGAATTTCTGTTGACCCTGAAAGATACAAGCCATTCTTGACTGGTTATCCCCAACCAATGTTTTGAAATCCGAAGCTTTCTCGGACTTGCCGGTTATTACCGCAAGTTCGTTGAAGGATTTTCCAGTATAGCCAAACCTCTGACCCAACTGTTGAAGAAGGACAAGAAGTTTGAATGGACTCAGAAGTGTGAGGATAGTTTCCAAGAACTGAAGAAGAGACTAACCTCAGCCCCAATTTTGATTATGCCAGACGTCACCCAGAGTTTCGACGTGTATTGCGATGCATCACGCCTCGGACTTGGTTGCGTTCTGATGCAAGAAGGCAAAGTTGTGTCGTATCTGTCCCGGCAGTTGCGACCACATGAAGAGAATTACCCAACCCATGACTTGGAGTTAGCTGCTGTAGTCTTTGCTCTTAAGAAGTGGCGTCCCTATCTTGCGGGACATCGCTGCGAGGTCTATACAGATCACAAAAGCTTGAAGTATATTTTCACCCAGAAAGATCTGAACCTGCGACAGAGGAGATGGATGGAATTAATCAAGGATTATGATATTGGAATCCATTATCACCCTGGAAAGGCTAATGTAGTTGCCGATGCCCTTAGTCGCAAACCTTGCACCCTGAATGCCCTGATCCAAGCCGAACAGCCAGCCTTGTTCAAAGAGTTCCAAGATTTTGGACTAGAGCTTGTTAGCCATGGTTATCTCGCCAATTTAGAGTTAACCCCAACCTGATGGATCAAATCAAAGAAGCCCAAAAGGTCATGAAAGCATTGAGGGAATTAGGAAGAAGATTTCCCTCGGCAAAGCCCCGGTTTTACCGAAGATGCTGAGGGAGTGCTGAAATTCAATGACCGTATCTGTGTGCCCAATGTCACGGAACTTAAGGAGTTAATCCTGAAGGAGGCCCATGAGACCCCTTATTCAATCCACCCCGGCGGAACCAAAATGTACCAAGACCTTCGAGAAAGATTTTGGTGGCATGGAATGAAGCGAGAGATTGGTTCGTTCGTAGCCAAGTGTGACATCTGCCAGCGAGTTAAGGCTGAACATCAGCGACCCGCTGGATTGCTTCAACCTTTGAAAATTCCGAGTGGAAGTGGGATGAGATTGGAATGGATTTTATTACCGGACTTCCAAGATCCAACCGAGGCCATGATTCAATCTGGGTCATCGTTGATCGACTGACCAAGGTTGCTCATTTTATACCCGTCAAGACCACTCACAATGGAGCCCAGTTAGCAGACCTGTATATTTCCAGAATAGTGAGCCTGCATGGTGTGCCTAAGAAGATTGTATCTGATAGAGGCACGCAATTCACCTCAAGGTTCTGGAAATCCCTTCATGAAGCCCTCGGAACCAAGCTAGCATTTAGCACAGCTTATCATCCCCAGACCGATGGCCAAACTGAGCGAGTGAACCAGATATTGGAGGACATGCTTCGTGCATGTGTTCTATCCTATGGTTCCAAGTGGGAAGATTGTCTTCCGTTTGCAGAGTTCTCGTACAACAACAGTTATCAGTCCAGTCTGCAAATGGCCCCTTTTGAAGCCCTTTACGGCAAGAAGTGTCGTACACCCCTGAATTGGTCCGATACCGGAGAAAGCAAATTGTTCGGACCAGATACCCTCCGAGAAGCTGAAGAGCAAGTTCAGCTTATTCGTGAACGCCTCAAAACTGCCCAATCCCGTCAGAAAGTTATGCTGACACCAAGCGCCGTGACCTCACCTTCAACGTCGGAGATTATGTTTATCTCCGAGTGACACCCCTTAAAGGAATGCAGCGTTTCCATGTCAAAGGAAAGTTAGCGCCAAGGTATATTGGACCCTTCAAGGTATTTCTCGTCGAGGAGAAGTATCCTATCAACTGGAGTTACCCCAGGAGTTAGGGATTACCATGATGTCTTCCACATTTCCTTGCTCCGGAAGTGTCTTGAAGTTCCTGACCAGCCTGATGTTTTCAAAAACATCGATCACCGCTCCATCGACCTGAACCAAGACCTGACCTATCGAGAGAGACCTCTCAAAATTCTCGAAGAAGATGTTCGTGTTACCCGAAGACGTGCGATCAAGTTTTACAAAGTTCAGTGGACTAACCACTCTGAAGAAGAAGCAACTTGGGAACGCGAAGATTATCTTCGAAGCGAATTTCCAGACCTCTTTAGCACCCAAGCCTAGCAAATCTCGGGACGAGATTTATTCTAAGGGGGGAAGGTTGTAACATCCCAAAAATATTAATCAATGTGATATTCCAAAAATGAGAGCCAACAAAAACTTTTGTTAATTATTATGTGTTGATCTCTTGTTGTTGCTTGTGTGGTTTAATTCTTGCTAGTGGTATGTTGTTTGCTCTAAATAAAAACAAGAAGAAAAGAAAAGAATTGAAATAGCAAATAAAGCAAGAAAAATAAAAGTGACATCTGTGTCCCACAAATTCTCCAAGGGGAGAAACTAAAATGGTTTCAAATAAAATTGAGAGGAGAAGTTATATAAATTCTCCCATTTTTATTCCTATAACTTTTCCCTCTCAAAAATCTAATTTAAAAACCTAAATTTAAATTCTATTTTCTATCTTTATTAAATTCAAATCACAAAGTGTGCTATGTTGCACTTGTCACATGAAGTGTAACACAGCACCACAAATACCCATATACAATTATGAAGCAAAGTATGAAATCAGAATTCAAAAATTCGAATTTAAATTTCAGTGAGGCATTTCGTCGAACACGTGGTGGACACCACTGTGTTCATCTTCGGTTTGATTTGAAACCGATGCAATTCGATCGAATTCGAGGTTTGTTCTTCGAATTGATGCTTGCATCCACTCCCTCTCCCCTCACTGACCTCGCCGCGTCCAGGAAATCGAGGAAAGGAGGCACAGGAAGAGGAGATGGACCAGGGGGCAGCCGCGGGCGCCGTGCGCCATGGCCGTCGCCGTGGCAACGGCGTTGTCGCCACCACAGTCGCCCAAGACCGTGTCCCCCCTCTCCCTGATGTCTCTGCGCTCTCCAGGCACCGTAGCCATCCCCGGGGAGGACCCCATCGTCGCTTCGCGCCACGCAGTCGCCGCGCCCGCCCGAGACGGCCGTGCCAGTGCACGCACCCGCCGTCCAAACGATCTCCGGGCCGTCCCGTTTCTTGCTCACGCACAGCGCGTCGCCACGCCATCGAGCTAGCCCCTGCACCTCGAACGCTGCAGCCGCCCCTACGGCGAGCTATCGCGCCTGGACACCCTCTCCTGCACCGTGTCCACGGCGAGCCCGTGCGCCGTCGTCGAACCTATAAAGCCACCCCGAGCCCTCCCTCAATCTCACCACCTCTCCCTCACTCCACTCTCTCCCGTACACCGCCAGAAGGGCGGGTACTCCGCAGCGAGGCTGCTGCTGCCCATAGTTTCTCTTTGCGCGCCGCCGCACCCGAGGTAGGCGACGACACGGCCACGCCGTGCTGCTCTCCCTTGCTCTCCTCTGGCCCTCCACTGCCTCTCCATTACCACCGCACTCACCCGCGACATTTTCCCCTCTGTATCGTGCCCAGGAGCCCCCGGAGGATCTCGCCGGAGTTGGAGCACGGCCGCGGAGAAGAAGGGGATCATCGCCATCGCTAGGAGCTTCCCCATCAAGCTCCACTCGCCTCCCCAGCATCCCCACGACCTCCGCCGTTGAACGCCGTCCTCTCCGCCGTCCCTAGACCCTCCAGGTACCCCCACTGGCCACCCTCGCCGTCGCCGGAGCTCCGGCGACGCTCTGATTAGGTCGTCGATGAACGCGGCCTCCGTGAGCCGTTCGATCCATGATCAACGATCGCGTACCGCTTCGTTAATTTGAGCCACTGCCATGTAGGTCCCACCCGTCAGATATTTAAACATTTCCAGCGCGCGAGATATTTCTCCTGTGTCGCTGACGTGTAGGCCCCACATGTCAGAGTTTTGAACATTATCCAGAACAGTTAGGATTTCTAATTTTAGTTTCTCTGGAAATTCAGTACTGGACTCATTTTATAAATTCAATAACTCGAGATTTACAAATCCAAATAAATAAAACTCAATTGTTCTGGAAAGCTTATGAAATTGTTTAACCAATCCAATTGGTCTCATGTCATTTAATTAAATAAATAAAAAGTATTATTGAAAATGCCACAGAAGGTTTAAAATCTAAACTTGTTTGTTTCTGATGCTATGTTAGTCCAAATAATTCCAAACCAATTTTGCTAGCTTAGTACTGCCTTGTGTTAGCTCCCCTAATTTTGGTAGAATTAATTAAGCAATATTAATTGTTGACTTTAAGATAAACCCTTCTGGACTAAAACAAACAAATATGTTTAGTGGTTGACCCAAATGAGTTAGGACCAATTTTGTTAGCTCCCATATATCCATGTTTAGTTACCCCTAAAAGGATTTAATTTTTGGAGAAATAGAATTAAAATGGTAGCTAAAACTTGATTATTAAGCTACTGGATTCAATCCAATGTGTAGGGAGTTTGGTAACTCCAAATGATCCAATTCAAATTGGGTTGTCTTCTACACATCAGTAGCTTTCTATAGAATTTTAGTTTGTATTTTTGTGACCAACAGAACTCAAGTTGTGGATTTAAACATGAATAACTAGTTTCTGCCATAATTTGGACTTAATTAAATAATGTTTAATTCAACTTTTTGAAAACCAAATTGTGTGGTTTGATGTGTGCAGTAGCTAATTGTGATGTTTGTGATTGATATGTTGGGATGCTTGCTTGAGTAGTTTAGTAATTGTCTGCATTGCTTGTTTGACGTTTAGACGAGAACGTTGCCGGAGTCTACGAGGAGGGGGAATTCTCTGATCATCAAGCACAAGAACCCGACAACTTTGCCGAGCAAGGCAAGCTATTCCCTGAGCTTGCACCTAAATACATATGCATCTACTTTTATCAAATGATTTACTCTTAAGGCAATGGTTTACAAAACCTTTTTCGAAAAGTATACGGATATTATTTTGCCACCCTATGTAGTAACTTATACAAAACTTAGGATGGGAAACAATGATGTTTATTCAAAACTCCTTTAAAAAGACTTATGTGGTTATGGAATACCGAGATGTCGGTATGAAAGAAAGAAGTGGAGAATGGTGATGTTTATGAAAAATGCACATTGTGTCCTAGTACTATGACAACCAATCTTACCCTGTGCGACCACATCTACCCACATATGGGAAAGGGCGTAGTCATATAATTTGCTCATATTAGTATGGGATGCCTCAACAACGAGGATGACCTCGTTCCATGAGGGGATGGTTTGGTGACCTACCCCTGACCTGGGTCCTAACACGATGGTGGGAGGATTGAAGGGTTCGCTCGCCGGGCAGAACTACGAGTCCTCACACTTGGGGTTTCTGTTGGGAAATTAGCCTGAGTGTCGAAGGAAGTTTCGTAGCGGCAGGGTCCTATACTAGCATGAGCAAAGGACAGGCTATGGTCGGCGGCTTACTTCGCATACACCTTGTATGGCGAGACGTGGCAGACACGATGAGTTGCCGGATGGATGGGGGAAAAGCGTGCTACCTCTGCAGAGTGTAAAACTATTCGAATAGCCGAGTCCTCGGATATGGACAGTTGGTAGGCTGTCCTAGACCATGTGCAAATTTTTGGAAAAGCTTTCAAGTTTAAAAAGAAACTGAAATGGGGATGGTGTTACACAGCTATACCAAATGAAGAGGTATGAGTTGTTGGAATAAATGGACTATGGTGAGCCATGGTCATAAAAAGGAGGAGTTTTTGGGAAACAAGCTGAGATGGTGATCTCTTTAAAAATGGTTATAAAACTCTTCTTACCCTTTTTAATAAAGATGTAGAGATGGTTTAAATGAATAAAAGTTGTCAACAAAAACAAGTGCATACTCATGTTGGGGTAGTTTGCGAGTACATTCAAATGTACTCATATTGGTTTCGTCCCTGGCTATTGTCCTAGCCAGACTACGAGGAGGAGCACTACGCCGAGCAGGAATATGGCGACTTCTACGCAAACTAAGGATCCCCACAAGTCAGCTGCCTGTAGGGTTGTCATCGTAGATTGATGCCTACTACGCCGTAGCTTCCGCTGATATATTTTGGTTTGGCCCATGAAGGCACCTATGTAAGAACTTGGTCTAAATGACCGTTTATGTAAGACTTTTATTCGGTACTGTAATGGATGTAAACTTTGGTATCCAATTCGGATTATGTGCAACGACAGACTGATCACGGGATCGTTGTGTTAAGCATAATCGGGTATTTCGGACAGCTAGTCCGGGGTCCCCACATGAAGACAACCCCACTGGACCAACACACTCTCGGTTTGCACACGTCTAACTTCTGTTTTTCGATCAATGCACTTTATCGCATAAACTTGGAGCGTCTTTTATTTGCTTTTTATTTCGGTTTGATTTTTGTTTGTCTTGAGACCACCACTATCATTTATATATGAGAGAGATACTATAAATTTGGGTTGAATTAAGTTAGATGCTATTAAAAAGATTGGGAAATGGATGTTTGAGTTGATTTAAAAAGATACATATAGTTGCATGATTCATATGCTTTTAATGAATATTAATTTGCAAGTGTTTTATCAAGAGCTATCTCTTATTCATGTTTTGATGCTGAATGTTACTTTACTTTGTTTAACATGGATTGGATAGTTCTATGGACACTTATGCATGCATTTAGACGGTCAACTTTCTCCCTCTTGCTAGCCCAAAAATTCCAACAAGTAAAAACTTGTTTTCCAACACCTTCAACCAAAGTTTTTCCAGTGAGTCCACCATATCTACCTATTAGCTTTATGCTATTCTGAGTATGTTTATCATGTTATTTTGTATTATCTGTACTTCTGAATTAAAATGCTTATGTTATTGATTGTTATGGGAAAAGTTGGTTAAAGAGCTCTCACGAACTTGATGCACACCTTACTTTTATTGCACTTAATAAACATGACCCATTGTGATTAAAATTATGAAGTTGTGAGCTTGACGAGAGTCTTGGTTGGGAGTTAGCTCATATGTGTTGTCACATGGCAAGCTTTCAACGTGCTCTTTATATTTTGTTGATATCATGTACTTTTGTTTATGGATACTTATCATGGTGCCAAATAAATGTGAAAACTTAGTAAGTTTAATGAGTTTGTATAAATGGCTAGAGAGACGCCTGGGCCGCTAATCTAAGCCATGCATCATTCATGGTGGAAATTTACTTACATGCTATGGTGAACCTTCAGTGATGCACCCCACAATAAAAAGCTATACAATTAGTAAATAAAAAGGGTGTGGAGATTGTTCATTTTGTTTGTTTGTCTTGTCATTTTGACATGGGTTTGTTCCATGTCCTGGGACAAGAGGTACCCCAGTTGACGCTCTTGATGACGCTATTATATTACTTACAATGACCTTAACTTGAACTTGCTTTTGTGTCCCAAGTTGAGTAACACCGTGGTGTAGGTACTCGTATTCACGGGGCATGAGACATTCAACCCATACTTTGTCAAGCATACTACTCATATTTGCTTTCACTTTAAACTTTAACCATTCAAGATGCTATGATAGGGGTAATGAGAGCTTGACACCAATGAATACCACAATGCAAACATTAACTTAAGTCGAAGCATTTGGAAGTTAGATGAAACTTATGCATGCTTTACCTCTACTCAGTTATATATCTTTCCAAAGAGTCCACCTTTTATATTCAGATTTATAAGAATACTATATGACCATTATAGGATGTTTTTACTTTTCATTATGCATACATTTGGTCCATAGGACTTTCTTCTATGTTACACTTTGTGAATTATCATTGAACATCCTTACATTGAATATTTGATATCACTTCATAATCTATCTTATATATTGCTACTCCTTTGAAGAATGAATCATTTGACTTTATGTAGCAATAGTAATCATCTTTGATATCCATTGATAGTATTAAAATGCAAAGTCCATGTTAGTTTTATCACCTTCATACTCGAGGACGAGTATAGGTTAAGCTTGGGGATGTTGATGCATGTAAAATGCATACATGAATTTTGCATTATATTACTTATATTTCAATCATATTTGCATCATATAAGGGTTATATCATTGATTTATATTGAGTTTGGGAATATTTCATTGTTTCCCTATTTTTCTGGAATTAACCCTGCACAGGCAGAAAATCCTATTTTCTATATTTTGATGTTTCAGGGATCCAAACGATGTCCAAATGACCTAATAATTTACGGGGATCAGTTTTTGGAAGGAACAAAGTGTGGGAGCGAAGGAAGCGAACAAACGGAGGCCCGAGGGCCAGAAGAGGGTGGCCCACATGGCCAGATTCCCTGGCCGCGTGGGACCCATCATCTGGGGCCTCGGAGCTCCAATGCCGTCGATCTTCGTCCCTGTGCCTCCGTCTTGACCTAAAAATGACTATAAAAATAGTCCCCCGAGGAGTTTCGCGAGGAGGCGACGGAGAAACACAAAAACCACGAAACAAGAGACAGAAGGCTGCCGCCGGAGAAGATCGGAGGGGGGAAACGCCACCGGAATCACCTCCGGAAGGCTCCTCCACCCCCCCTCCGGAGTCTCCATCAACACCACCGTCAAGACCAGCACCATCTCCATCACCATCTTCGTGATCCACTTCATCCCCCTCATAGTTTGAGATTGTTGAACCCTAGCTATTGTCTAAGTACTATTATACATGTTTGTGAATTGCTACTTGTCATTGTTTTGTGGGGAGATTATATTCTCAGATTGTGTTGTATCACTTATGCCATTGAATCATATCATGTCTTCGCGTTGTGAGTAGTTCTCTCATGTTCCTGGGGGCATAGGATGGATTGGCAATGATTTATTTATGACATGTGTTGGTATTTTGTCTAGTGTTTATTTTTATGTAATTCTATGATGGTGTTGTGCGAACGTCGACTGCACATCACTTCACCTATATGGTCTCATAGTATAACACCGTAGTGTAATGGAGTGAGGGAGACTTGGGAGGACATGTAAACCTGAGACCGAGTCATGAAGTTGCATTATGAGGGTATTAGTATCGTGGATCTTAGAGTTTAGGGCTATGGTGGGACTCTACGTCTTAATAACTCTTGTGCAGTCATTTACTTGGCCATAAGAACCATCATAAGGGGGTTTAGTTTATTTATTTAGCTTTCCCTAATTATGGCTCCGTCCAAAAGAAGATTAAAACTTGACAAAATGCTTGCCTTGTTGTTCTAGAAATATTTATGCCATGAAGTCTAGGTAGCCCTTGGGAACGTTCTCCACTTATAAGAAACACACACTTGAGCTTGTCCTCCTGCTGCATAGAGGATTGGGCTTTCTCTCTTTGAGAGCTTTCACTTGTCATATTTTATTTTCAGCTTTTTACTTTATTGCAAACTCTACGCCAAAAACCCAAAAACACTTGCATCATTTAATCATTTTAGTTTGTCTAGTGCATAGATAATAAGAGAAGTGACACTCTTATTTGAGAGGATAAATACTTATACCTTCTACTCCTCATGGGATCGATACTATACTTACACATTGAAGATTTCAACGATCCCCTATACTTGTGGGTATCAGCGGGTGATCGAAGCTCTCAACAACCTTGTGCGACAACGAGCCTCTTCTTCATCACGCTCAAGTCGTACAAGAAGCACTTCAAGGTCGACGCAAGCACGTCATGGACGTCATGACCCTCACCAAGAAGATCCACAACAACATAACCCAAGGCGCGACGCCCATGAACGACATCGTCCTAACGTGGAACATCCACATGCTCCTCACGCGAACAATGCCAATGTGCATCAAGAACAACCTCACCAAAATGATGAACGTCGTGAACGCATACCATCACCACCACCGCAACAATGCGGTCGTCATGACCCACTGGCTAATGACAATGGCGTACCGGGTGCGAATGACTTTGATGAACAAGGACGTCATCCCCGTCATCCTCCAAGGCCACGCCATCAAAATCATGACAATGCGAACAATAACGAACAACCCATTCATCAACAAGAGCACCATCCTCACCACGATCCCCGTCCTCGTCAAGAACTTCCACATTCCGAGTCAAGTGATAGTGAGTCAAACCAACACAATGGTGATGGGCTCAATCGAAGGAGACGTGGACGTGCATTCCCACGTGGTGCCTATCGCGACGACTATGATGACTTGAACAACGTTCGCTTTGATATACCCAAGTTCTTCGGCACAAGTGATCCGGAAGCCTACTTCTCATGGGTACTCAAGGTTGACGAGATCTTCCGCGTACAACGTTTCTCCGACAACAAGAAGGTTTCCTTAGCCTCGATGGAGTTTGAAGAGTATGCTCTCTTGTGGTGGGAACAACTCCAAGATGCACGCATCGCTAACCACCAACAACCAATCAACACTTGGGTTGAAATGAAAGAAACAATGTACAAGCGCTTCGTGCCAAGCCATTACACTCGAGACTTGTACAAGAAGTTGCAAGAGTTGAAGCAAGGGTTGAAGTCGGTTGATGAGTACTATAAGGAGATGGAAATCTCGATGATGAGAGCCAATGTCAACGAGTACGAAGAGCAATCCATGGCTCGCTTCATGAATGGCCTCAACTATCCAATCAAGAAGATCGTGGAGTTCCAACCATATGCCTCTTTGGTTGAGCTAGTACATCAAGCTACAAAGGCCGAGCGTCACGTGCTTGAAGAGCTCAAATACCTCAAGACAAAGGCATTTTCACCAACAAGCCCTCCTCCTCAACGAACACACCAACTCAAGCTCCTCCTCAACCTAGCACGAAAGGCACGACAAGAGCTTCTACATCCAGCACTCAAGCACCTCAACCTTTCAAGAAGGCACCTTCATCTAGCAATGCACCTCAAGGATTGTCGTCCGGAACAAGACTCTTGCAATGCTACAAGTGCGGAGGACAAGGACAAAAATCATTTGAGTGCACCAATAAGAAGGTCATGATCACCAATGACATGGGAGATATGAATCTATGAGTGAAGATGAGTACAATGCCTTGAACAAAGTCGCCACAATGCAAAGTGTGCACGAAGAATCAAATGAGATATATTGTGATGGCGATAACAACCCCTCGTTGGTTGTGACAAGAACTTTGACCACCAATGTCCCCGTTGAAGAAGACCAAAGATGCAATTTGTTTCAAACAAGAGTGGGCATCAATGGAAAGTCCATCAAGGTCATCATCGATGGTGGAAGTTGCCACAACTTGGCGAGTAAGGAACTTTGTGACAAGCTCAACTTTAAGTTCAAGAAGCACCCACATCCATACCATGTGCAATGGTTGAGTGATACCGGCTCCGTCAAGATTCAACACATGGTGCAAGTGTCCTTCAAGATTGGAGTCTATGAAGATACCGTGGATTGTGATGTTGTGCCTATGACCGTTTGTCACTTACTTCTTGGACGTCCTTGGCAATTTGATAAGGGTGCCATGCATGATGGAAGGACAAATTACTATAGCTTCAAGAACAACGACAAGACCTTCGTCCTTCGTCCCATGACACCAAGTCAAGTCATTACCGACAACGCCAAGACTATTGCACGGGCACAACAAGTGCGTTCGTCAAGTGAGATAAGTGGTGAGCGAGAGACCCACCATAAAGTGAGTGAGAGCCACAAGCCAAATGAGTGTGAAACTTCAAAGAGAGCCCCTACAACACTTACACTATTTGCCACCAAAAGAGAGATGAGGGAGTTGAGAGAGAACCCGTCCACCCTCCACTATGTGCTCATATGCAAGGGTGCAGTTTCTATGACTAACACTTTCACAAACCTTCCTCCTTCTTTGTTGTCTCTTTTGAAGGAATTTTAAGATGTCTTCCCTCAAGAAGTGCCTCCGGGACTACCTCCGCTTCGCGGCATCGAGCATCGCATAGACCTTGTTCCCGGTGCACCGCTACCGAACCGCGCACCATATCGCACCAACCCCGAGGAGACAAAGGAGATTGAGCGACAAATACAAGATCTTCTTGCCATGGGACATATCCGCGAGAGCTTGAGTCCGTGCGCCGTGCCCGTCATCTTGGTACCCAAGCACGACAACACTCTTCGTCTTTGCATGGATTGCCGCCCCATCAACGCCATCACCGTTAGGTATCGACACCCTATCCCTCGACTTGATGAAATGCTTGACGAGCTTTGTGGTTCCGCTATATTCTCTAAGATTGATCTTAAAAGTGGATACCACCAAATAAGGATGTGTGAAGGTGATGAATGGAAGACCGCATTTAAAACAAAGCTTGGTCTTTATGAATGGCTTGTCATGCCATTTGGTCTTTCCAATGCACCTTCTACTTTTATGCGTCTCATGAATCATGTTTTGAGACCTTTCATTGGGAAATTTGTTGTGGTATACTTTGACGACATCCTTATCTATAGCAAATCTTTGGAAGAGCACACTTCTCATGTTGCTCAAGTTTTGTTGGTTCTTCGCAATGAAAAGCTATATGCAAATCTTTGTAAGTGCACATTTGCCACCAACAAGCTTGTTTTCTTGGGTTTTGTTGTTTCTTCGGATGGAGTTGAAGTGATGATGCCAAGATTAATGCAATTCGGACTTGGCCTTTTCCGATGTCACTTGAGGAGTTGAGACATTTTCTTTGTTTTGCTGGATTTTACCGCCGTTTCATCAAGGATTTTTCCACAATTGCTTGCCCCCTCCATGAACTTACACAGAAAAATGTACCTTTCATTTGGGGCAATGCACATGATTTTGCTTTCAATGAGCTCAAACAGTTATTAACCGAAGCACCACTCCTTGCCCTTCCGGATTTCTCTAAGACATTTGAGATTGAATGCGATGCAAGTGGATTGGGCATTGGTGGGGTGCTTATGCAAAATGGTAGACCCATTGCATACCATAGTGAGAAACTAGATGCAGCTTGTTTGAATTACCCTATTTATGACAAGGAGTTATTTGCTTTGGTTCATGTTTTAAATGAGTGGCAACATTACCTTCGTCCTAAGGAATTTGTCATTCATTTCGACCACGAATCCTTGAAATATTTGAAAAGTCAAACAAATTTGAACAAAAGGCATGCTAAGTGGGTTGAGTTCATTGAGTCTTTTACCTTTGTAATCAAATACAAGAAAGGTAAAGACAATGTGGTCGCGAATGCTCTATCCCGCAAGGCCAACCTACTTACACGTCTTGACATTAGTGTCTTGGGTTTGGATGAGATAAAGGAGTTGTATGCCACCGATGCTTTCTTTGGAGACATTTTCGCTCAATGTTCGGAGCACAAAGGAATTGGTGATTTCTATTTGCACCAAGGTTTCTTGTTTAAGGCTAACAAACTATGTATTCCCGAGTCTTCACTTTGTTTACTCCTTTTGAAGGAATCACATGGCGGATCACTCATGGGTCACTTTGGGCGCGACAAGACCTACGCCATGCTCACCACCAACTACTATTGGCCAAGAATGAAGTGTGATGTGGAACTCCTAGTTCGACGATGTTCTACATGTCTCAAAGCTAAGTCTACTCTAAACTCTCATGGCTTGTACACCCCTTTACCCATTCCACATAGACCGTGGTCCGATATTGCTATGGATTTCGTCTTAGGTCTCCCACGTACTAAAACAAACAAGGATTCCATATTTGTCGTCATTGATCATTTTTCTAAGATGACACACTTCATACCATGCAATAAGACCGACGATGCTTCACATATCGCCACATTGTTTTTCTGGAAAATCGTCCGTCTTCATGGAGTGCCAAAGACCATTGTTTTGGATCGAGACGTCAAGTTTGTGAGCTATTTTTGGAAGACTTTGATGGCCAAGTTCGGAATCAAGCAACTCTTTTCCACAGCCTACCACCCTCAAACGGATGGTCAAACCGAAGTGGTGAATCGAAACCTATCTACGCTCCTTCGTGTGTTGATCAAGCCAAACCTCAAGAATTGGGAAGAGTGCATCCCTCATGCCGAGTTTACCTACAATCGAGCACTACACCGAGCAACAAAGAGAACTCCCTTCGAGATCATCTATGGTTCCAACCCCTACACCGCGCTCGACATGCTACCACTTCCACTCCGTGAACAAGTCAACATGGACTTTGACAAGCGCGTCGCTTACATGAAAAAGCTACATGATGACACAAGAACCACGCTAGAGAAGCATAATGAAGACCATGCTATGAAGGTGAACAAGCACAAGCGCGCCATGATCTTTGAAGAAGGAGACCTTGTGTGGCTACACTTGCGAAAAGAGCGCTTCCCGGATGCAAGAAAGTCCAAGCTTCACCCTCGAGGAGACAGACCTTTCAAGGTCATCAAGCGCACCAACGACAATGCCTACAAGATCGACATCTCCCACTCCAAACACTTGGTCCATGACACCTTCAACGTCGCCGACCTATCGCCATACCTTGGAACATCAAGCGATGAGGATGGCCAAGAGTCGAGGACGACTCTTTTCCAAGGGGGGGAGAGATGATGTAGCCCAACCTACGGCTCCTACAACAAGTGGTCCAATGACAAGAGCTAGAGTCAAGGCTCTCCATGATAAGGTGAATTCACTCCTAGCTTTGTGTGATCTCGATACACCCTTGAATGGTTTGCTACTTCATTCGGATACTTTGTGCATACTCAGGAACGACTACCGTGAAGATCACCAAGCAAGTACGGAAGATGGCCAAGAGACGACGCAAGATGAAGGATAAGAAGTGGAGAAGACTGGCTAGCCGGCCTCCCAGCCGGCCTGGGCCGGCCCCAGGGCCGGGCTGCCTCCAGACCTGGCCGGCCACCCACCAGCGCCAGCCGGCCTCCAGGCCGGCCTAGGCCGGTCCCCAGGCCGGTCTCCCTGACCCCGCGTGTCCTGTACCCGTTTTGTACTAAGACTATATGACATGGGTATGCCTATCGGGTACCCTACCATGAGGGTACCTGGTGCACGTATCGACTAGGCCCAACTATCAGAGCCTACATGAAGCCCATGAAGGGAGGCCCACGAAGATGGAGTATCCTCCAAGTTTGGCGAAGCAATAGTCGGTTTAGAGTTTCCTTACTTGTAAATCGAGTCGGTTACGAACACCCGAGACCCAGCCTATTATTTAAGGACTGGGAGGGCCATCGAACCAGACAACGAACCACCAGAGCCACAAACCCTAGCGAGATCGACATCTCGCCGGGATCCTTGTAACCATCATATTCACAAAGCAATAACAGACAGGCAGGACGTAGGGGTGTTACCTCCACACGAGGGCCCTGAACCTGGGTAAAATCTTTGCCCTGCTTGTCAGCCGACGATACTTCCAGCTCTACCACGTTCTCTCCCCCATATTCATAACCTAGGGACCTTAACCATGGGTCTTGATGAGTCTACCCCTCGTCAAGTGGCGCCGTCTGTGGGAAAGAATAGCGCTGGACTCGAAGTTTCGCCGGTCCCAACAGCAAACGGCAACACGCCGATCTCATCTGCAAACGGCAACTCGCCGGCCATGTCAGCAAACAGCAACTCGCCGATCCAGGCGACACACGGCGACTCGCCGATCCACTCGAAAAGCGGCAGCCTGCCCGCTTCACCTGCAAAAAGCGCATCTGCTCTTCCAATGAATTTCAATCCGCACTCGCCGGAGCTTCAGGAGGCGTTTTCTGGCCTTGAATCAGGTTTGAGCTTAACTGTTGGAGCATTCAATTTTTTCGTAAACAATCTTGGCACGCAGGACTCGACAGATCCGCAACAACTGGTGCTGGGTGCACTCGAGGCTCCGTCGACTGCTCTCGCCCCATCGTCGATTCCTGAAGCCTGCTCGCCCGCAACAACCATGTCGACCGGCGAGCTCGATAGGTTCATGATGACGGAACTCCAAGGCGAGGAAGCAGAATCAGCATACAACACAAGCAACATCGACTTCAACCTACCACTCGACGAGAGTTTCGACTGCGGGATCTCCCTCGATGACTTCTACGAGCCCGCGATTCATAACGACAACAACGTCGACTCGGAGATCTTCACCAACACCAACCTCGACTCAGAAATCCGTAATGGCTTCGCCAACACCGAGATGAGCATAGGTGATGAACACGACAACGAGATTCGCCTCGAAGATCTACTCGATGAACACTGGCTCTGACATGAGCCTCGACGGCGACGTCGAGTCCATGACTGGAATCGACAGCACATACACCTGTCCTCGGGTCACGCCCCATCAGGTCTACGTGGCCTTCACCGCAGAATCATCCGCAGACGCTGCCGCTCGCAGGCCTGCACAATTCCCATGCACGGTAACCATGCCGGATGGGGTCACAACCTTGACAATCACGGAGGAGATGGCAGCAAAAGCAGATAAAGTCATAAAGGAGTGCACAATGATGCCACCAAACTCCACCCCAGAGGAGATGTTGACCTTCCAGTACTTCAACTGGCAGGAGTCAATTCGACTGCAAAACTACCGAGCGACGCTCGAGGAGCGCAAAAGGCAAGCCAGCCTCTCGAGTGCCCGACGAAGGGAGCAATCCCTCGGGTCCACACAGCAACCAACCCCTCGACCTAGGTCGCGGTTGGCAAGCCTTCCAGAACATGAAAGGGTAGCAATCACCCGTAACCTGTCGTTCATGACAGAGGACGCTAACGGAATCCCAGTGCCCAAAACTGCTGCGGGTGCATTATTCTCCGTAGGTGCTTACCTCAAGGCAATACAACCTCCGGCGAATGACCCTAACGCAGCCCTGCATCGCCAACAACTCAAATCGCTAGCTCTAGCGGCACAGGCTATGCAGCCAGAAGACAAAACTCCAGCAAGGATCGCGATCGCGACATAGTCGACTCACGACACGCAGCACATCATCGCAGTGGTCGCAGCCACCACTCGGATGAAGGAAGGAGAAGCACGCGCCGGCACAGGTCCAGCAGAGCAGATCTCGAAGATCCTATAGCAGCGATTCATACTCTGATCGCGAACCAGAGCCATGCGGAGCATTGTGCTTCACTCGACGCATCCGTGAGACGCGGATGCCCAAACGGTTCAAGTTGACAGGCGAACAACCCAAGTACAACGGTCGCCAAGAACCTTCTGGGTGGCTAGAAGATTACAGACTCGCCGTGGCATGCCAGCGGGCACGAACACCACGGCGATGCAGTACATACGACTTATGCTCGAAGGAACTGCCCGCGACTGGCTCAAATCACTCCCTCCATCATCATATGACTCGTGGGATGATTTCCGCAGAGACTTCATCAAAAACTTCGAGCCTCTGTGTGAGCGCCCGAAGACATTCGAGGAATTAAGGACATGTACTCAACGATCAGACGAGTCGTTGAGATCATACATACGGCGGTGGACCGAAATACGCAATTCGGTTGGCAAAGTGTCAGAAGACAGGGCCATGGATGCCTTCATACAAGGTCTCGCCAGGAAGGACTTCAAAGAGGCACTTGGTCGTGAAAAGCCAACCTCCCTGGCTGACCTCATCAAAGTTGCGACTGAGTGGGCAGATGGAGAGGATTCTGTACGCAGATCCCGTGCTTCCCCAACACGCGACAACTACGAAAGCGGCAGTCGAGCCGCAGAGATTCATACAGAGAAGATCGCAGGCAAACGTTCCAACGTCCTTACGACGATAACAGACCCGAGTTCATGGCGGCTGGATACACACAGCCAAGGAGGACCAAGATAGAAGCAATCGACGCTCGGATGATCGACGGACAGTCGAGATCGCGAGCAGCGGAGCGACAGCTACAAAAGGCAAGAATGGCGCAAACGTAGCGACGCAAAACCCGAGCGGTCATTCGAGGAAAAGATGGACGACTGGTGCAGATTCCACCTCTTCAAGGGGGACGACGGAAAACTACGCTCCAATCACACCCTAAGGAACTGCAGGGAATTCGACCAAATGGCGACTGACTATGATACGACTCAAGAGGAATGGCCCAGCACCTGCTCAGCCCATGCCTGCACCCGTACCACAGCCGAACGCTGTGCCCGCTCTCATGGCGCCACAGCCGCCACCGCAACCCCACCACAGCCTGCTCCAGGCGCAAACCTCGCAGGTGCCATACAACCGTACTACGGGCGGAAGATGATCAATATCCACAGCCCCACGGGCAGATGTACATGATACAAAAGGGTCGCCCCTCTAACAGGCAGCAAAAGCTAATCACTCGACAGGTGAACATGGCTGTCATGGCACCTCCAGCCGTGCCGAATTTCTGAAGGGATCGGAAACCATCATAAGCTTCAGTCGAGAGGATCATCCCCCAGCTGTAGTTCGACCAGGGCATGCGGCTCTGGTACTCGACGCGCAAATAGGAGGCTACGCCATGACCAAGGTCTTCATGGATGGAGGCAGCGGCATAAACATCATCTTCGCGGACACGCTCCGCAAAATGAACAGGTCAGTCGAAAACCTCCCAAAATCTTCAAATACCTTCCACGGTATCGTTCCTGGCAAAGCAATTAGCCCAGAAGGCACCATACAACTCGACGTTACGTTCGGGGACAAGCCACTTCAGGACAGAGTCGATTGAGTTCGAGGTCGTCGACTGGAAATCACAATACCATGCTATTCTTGGTCGCCCGACGTTTGCTCGATTCATGGCGGTGCCACACTATGCGTACCTCACGCTGAAGATGCCAGGACCAAAGGGAGTCATCACTGTCCGTGGAAACTTTCAAAGGTCCGATGCTTGCGACCGCGAGTTCAGCAAAATCTCCGAGATGTTCGGGGTGGAGAATCACTCGCCGACTTAGCGATTACCAACGACCGCACACTCCTTCCGGAGCATAAGAAGTTGGCAGTCGACAGATCCTTCAATGCTACAAATGACACAAGGTCGCATCAGGTGCACCCGACCGATCCGTCCAAGACAGTCAACATATCTTCGAGCCTGCCTATCGCATAGGAAGGCGCGCTCGTCGAATTCCTCCGTGAGAACTGGGAAATATTTGCGTGGTGTCCAGCCGACATGCCAGGTATTCCCAGGGAATTCGCCGAGCACTCTCTCCAATTGTTTCCAGATGCAAAGCCAGTCAAGCAAACGATGCGTCGAATCTCCGGCCCAAAGCGAACCGCAGTCGAATCTGAAGTCGACCGGTTACTCGCAGCAGGATTCATTAGGGAAATCAAGAAATCACAATGGGTGGCCAACCCCGTACTCGTAGAGAAGAAGCATACAGACATCCTTCGGATGTGCGTGGATTTCACAGCGCTGAACAAGTGCTGTCCAAAGGATCACTTCCCGCTACCCCGATCGACCAGATCGTCGACTCCACCGCCGGATGCGCACGACTCTCCTTTCTGGATGCTTACTCAGGTTATCACCAGATAAGGATGAAGCAAGAAGACGAAGAAAAAACGGCGTTCATAACCCCACTCGGGGTCTACTGCTACACAACTATGCCCTTTGGGCTAAAAAACGCGGGTGCAACATACCAGCGCATGATGCAGGACTGCCTCAAAAAGCAAATTGGACGCAACGTCCAGGTCTACGTGATGACATTGTCATTACCACAAGGGAAGAACGCACACTACTCGACGATTTGAGGGAGACGTTCGCAAACCTCAAACGCTTCCATATCAAGCTCAATCCTAAGAAGTGTACGTTCGGCGTTCCAGCCGGGCAGCTCTAGGGTACCTAGTCTCTGCCGTGGAATCGAAGCAGACCCGGAGAAAATACAGGCCATCCTCACATGCAAAGGCCTTCAAAGCTTCATGATGTGCAGAAACTAGCAGGACGAGTAGCAGCGCTCAGTCGATTCATCAGCAAACTGGGTGAAAAGGCTCTACCATTCTATCGACTGATGAAGAAGGCGGACAAGTTCGAGTGGACGCCAGAAGCTGAAGCAGCCTTCACAGATCTCAAGCGGATCCTCACAAGCCCTCCGATCCTCGTCGCACCTAAGGAACGGGAACCACTCTACCTGTATGTCTCGGCTACAAACAGGGTGGTGAGCACCGTACTGGTAGTCGAACGCATGGAGGAGGGGCACATCCAAAGCATACAACGTCCAGTCTACTACCTGAGCGAGGTTCTCTCCATATCAAAACAGCGGTACCCGCACTATCAAAAGCTGGCATACGCTGTATTCATGTCCTCAAGGAAGTTGACACACTACTTCACCGAGCATCCGATTACCGTGGTAAGTAACTCAGCAATCGGTGATATCCTCACAAACCCCAATGCAACGGGTCGAGTGGCAAAATGGCTCATCGAGCTGGCTCCAAGAGACATCAAGTACGAGCACCCGAAGGCTATCAAAGCACAAGTCCTACCCGACTTCACAACCGAGTGGATAGAGCCCAATTACCTGGAGCACCAGACGTGTCCAATTCCTGGACCATGTACTTCGATGGGTCCAAGAAACACGAAGGCGCAGGCGCAGGCGTCATCCTCATATCACCAAAAGGGGACAAGCTACGTTATGTTTTGCAGATGGGATTCAAGTACCCTCCAATAACGAGGCTGAATACGAGGCTCTGATCCATGGCATGCGGATGGCAAAAGCACTTGGGTGCACTCGATTGATGATCTACGGCGACTCCAACCTCGTGGTGCAGCAAACAATGAAGGCCTGCGACGCAATCGCGGACAACATGATCGCTTATCGCGACCTGTACAACACACTAGAGGGCAGCTTCGAGGGCTGCGAGTTGAGGCACATAGGAAGGGAAAGCAACGAAGAAGCAGACATGCTAGCCAATCTTGGCTCAACTGGCGCACAAATTCCACCTGGTGTCTTCCTCGAGCGTATTGAACACAGATCTATCAAGGAGAAACGAGAGCCTCCTCCGTCGACTACGCCACCCAAAAGCAAAATGCCTAGCACAGAGGACCCCCCTGTCGAGGTATTTCTCATTGAGCCAACCTGGACTCAACCTTTTCTGGCTTACATACTCCGTAGCGAGCTACCAGATGACATAACCGAGTCCCGACGCGTGACTCGAAGATCAAAAGCATACACCGTTATCAACGGCGAGTTATACAAGCGCAGCATATCAGGTATGTTCCAAAGATGCATCGCATTCGAAGATGGCCAAGCCATACTTCGAGACATTCATGCAGGTACCTGTGGGCATCACGCCAGCAGTCGATCACTCGTAGCCAAAGCCTTTCGCGCAGGGTTTTACTGGCCTACAGCACTCAAAGACGCGGAGGACATAGTCAAAAGGTGCGTCGGCTGCCAGAAATTCGCAACAAGGCCGCACGCACCCGCATCGGCGTTGAAGACTATACCGCTGGCCTGGCCTTTCGCCCAATGGGGGCTCGATATGGTTGGGCCACTCAAAAAATCATCGCATGGCGGGCATACTCACCTACTGGTGGCAGTCGACAAGTTCACAAAGTGGATCGAGGCGGTCCCCATCACAAATTCGACTGCTACTACGGCAGTCAACTTCATAAAGAGCATCATCTATCGCTTCGGTGTCCCAAACAGTATCATCACTGATAACGGCACAAACTTCACGGCTGAGGAGTTCAAAACCTTTTGCAAAGAGCAGGACATTACGCTCAACTACGCATCCGTGGCGCATCCGCAATCCAATGGCCAAGTCGAAAAGGCCAATGGGCTTGTGACGAGTGGAATCAAGAAGCGCCTCCTGGTGCCACTCAAAAGAGCTGCAGGTGCTTGGGTCGAAGAACTACCATCTGTGCTATGGAGCCTACGCACAACTCCCAACACTTCTACGCAGTTCACCCCATTCTTCATGGTCTACGGTGCAGAGGCAATTCTGCCATCAGACGTAAGGTTCAACGCACCACGAGTTGAAGCATATAATGAAGACGACGCAGAAGAGGCACTCGAAGACGCAGTCGACCTACTCGATGAAGCGCGAGACACGGCCTTAGCCCGCACAGCTGTTTACCAGCAAGATCTCCGCAACTACCATAGCCGTCGACTGCGAACCAGGTCCTTCGTCGTTGGTGATCTGGTTCTTCGACTAAAGCAAAAGAAGGTGCACAAGCTCGCTTCCCCATGGGAGGGTCCCTTCATCATCACTGAAGTCCTTGGTGGAGGCGCATATCGACTGAAGCACGCGAAGACAGGCGAACTCTCTCATAATCCTTGGAACGTTGCGCATCTGCGCCGTTTCTACGCATAGAGTGCCCACAATGTAATAGGCTATATGTCGGATGGCTGCAGGTTTCAGACGCGCTCTTTTCCTTACCAGGGTACCTAAGGGGACTGGAAGGTTTTTAATGAGGCGGCCTGCAGCCTAACATTCAAAAGAGGAATAAAATCAATGTTCCTTCGAATTCTTTGTGGTGACTACTCGCATAATTCATACCTTAACCACACCCGAAACCCTCGGGGGCTGTGTTATCAATCAAATGAGCTCTCGCTCTGCAGAAACACAATGCCTTAGCCGCACCCGAATGCTCGGGGGCTGCGTAACAAGGATCCAGACAAAGAGCACAAAAACTCTGCAACCGCACTCGAATACTCGGGGGCTGCACAGACATTGGTTCACAACCAACCCATATTTCACAAACCCCGCTCGACTGACTCGGGGGCTCAACAAAAAATCAAAGTATACAAACTATACAATATACAAAGAGTCAAAATTACACTCGGGGGCTGCTCCCTGTACAAAAATTGCACTCGCAAACTGTTCTAATCCTCAGGCTCGTCCTTTACGGGCAGCTCGGGACCGCAAAGCTGTTCGCGAGTGCACTCGATAAGTGTCTCCGCGGCTTGGATTGTGTCATCCAGGTCTTTCTGTTCGAGAACCTCTCCGGCTGCAGGCGTCCGCAATACCAACTTTGGTTTTCGGCTACGCATATACGCCATTGCAGCGTTGGCTCCAATCACAAGTTTCTGAGACAGCAACTCTCGAATGGGATTTGTTTGGCGAAAGATGTTCAACACAGCACGAATCCCTTGCGGTTGCGGCCCCGAAGGAAAAAGAGTCTCGTTCAGGCGAATAAATGCTGCCCGGCATAACTCCAGCAGTTCAGCACTTCGCCAGACGCGATCCTTCAGGGTGGCGAGTATGCGGGCATGATACCTATCAAGCCAAAAGTGTTGACGCCCAGTCGTAGGGTCGTCAACCGCGCTATCCAGACGCCCTTCCACGCGAACCTTTTCAGCCTGGAAGCTGTCGACAAAGCCTACAAACACGGGCACAACAGTCAGATCAAAAAAGGCAAAAGCTACGCAAAAAGCCGGTAAATAGAGCAAGACTCGAACTTACACTCGAGTTGCCTGTTCACAAGCTCCATCTCCCCGAGCACATAATCCTCGCGTTGGGTGGCCAGCGCGGGTCTGGCCCTCAATCGACTCAGCTCAGCCTGGGCATCCTTCAGATCTTGCTCCATTCTCACAAACTTAGCCTTCATATACTCCATCACCTTGGCATCATTTGCCACCTGACCCTGGGACCGGGTGGTGATTGGAGCCTGTGAAGAGCTAGTCGCAGTACCAGGTTCTCGTGACTGTTCAAAAAGCATAATCACAAACACAAAGTTTGTGTCAGAAGCCAAACCTCGTGTCATAAGCATACAACTCTTCGAGTGAAAGGCATTAGCAAAAGACTTGCATAAACAAGGAAGCATAAACAAAAGCGCAGACTCGCGCAGTTCAGAAGGTATCATTACAAGGCATAAAAAAACAAAAGGGCACAGCTACCCTAAACCTAAGACTTCGATTTCCTAAGGAGACGGTTAGCAGTCTCGAGTGCCCGACGCTCCATGGTGTTCATAAAAACTTCGGCCAGTCGCGCGGCGGATTCGCTCACCCCCTTTAGTGAAATGGGCTTCCCGTCTGGCTTCTGAGGGAACGCAGACAGTGCTGCCTCATAGTCGCAAACTATCCCATGTCCCATAAGAAGCTTGATGGTGGACTCGGATCCGCGTACCGTGTTGGCGCGAGCGAAACCCGCCATGGTGGAAGTCCCGGGGCCAAACACGTTGGCGAAGTCATCCACCGTCGACGGCATCACGCCAGTCGGGAACACCACTTGGTATACAGCGCCAAGCGTGCTCGTCGATTTGGCGAGTGCTTCTTTCGCCTTATTGCATAGAGCGCCTAAGCCGCCCACAGCCTGTTCCAGCGAAAGATCTTCACTCGCCACGTCTGCAGAGGCCGGTGCGCCAACAGCTTCTGCACAATTCAAAACAGGCATAAGTCATTTTGCGACACTCAACAGGTTATATCGTCCTATCAAAGGGAGAAAAGATCACTCACCTCCCATGACCTGCGCGAGTGCCGCGAGCTGGTCAGCATATTCTCGTTCGCGTGCAGCGGCTGAGTTGGTGGCGGCAGCCAACTCTTTCTTCGACTCTTCGCGCTGCGCGGCGAGTGCATCTTCCAGCTCCTTCTTCTCGCCTGGCCCAGCAGAATCACGTGCATTCAATACTCGACAAAATCAAGCATTGCAAAAAGAAGTTCGGCAAAACAAAAGCAAAAAGAACTCACGACTGAGCCGCTCGAGCTCGGCGCGCATGGTGTCCCTCTCCTGCTCCACCTGGACATAAGCCTTGGCAGAGTCTGCCAAGGTGTGGTAGAAGGGCTGCAAAGCGCACGGATTCAGCAAAAATCCAAAATTCTCACAGACCTACAGCTTAACGGGTCAAGCAAAAAACGGCTCAGGAGCCGCGACTGATGTACCGACATCTGGAGTTGCTGCCTTGGCTGTCCCAACGACAGCGTCAGTGGCCATTGGCTGGGCAGCCTCGTTTCCAGTCGGTGCAGACTTCGATTGCTCCAGGGTCGGAACATTTTCGACTGGAGGAGTCCCAGGCTGATTGTTTTCAGCACTATGGGCAACACAGCAAAGCAAAAAGATTGTGAGCATAAACATGCGACAGCACAAAAACTCTCATACTCAAAAACACACATACCTGTGCTCCTCGTCCTCCTCGTCTTCGGAGTCGCCAAAAATTGGTCCTCCAAAGGCTGGGGTGCCACTCGACTGAAGCGGAAGGGTCGAGCTTGTTGAGCACGCACGCAAAGGAGCGGCTTGGAAAACAGGTGGTGAACCCGATTCCTCGTCATCCTCCAAAACCTGCTCCTTCGCGGGTGAACTTGCAGCAGAATGCGCCTTCTTGGCCAGTCGACGTCGCTTCGGTGGCGCGATATCGACTTCCTGGTCAGAGGTGGCCTTATCTTCAGACTGGACTTCTTCTGCTGTTTCCTCCTCGACCTCCTCCAAATGAGAATTTGTGGCAGAAGGGATGGGTGAATGATCCCCTTTCGGGTCCACCACCTGTGCTTGTGTTTCTTCAGTCTCGCCATTTTCAGGCAGGGGAGGAAGGGAGGCAGCAGTCGAGTGACCCTGCATAGCATACATCACAGATTGCAAAGTCAGAATCAAAATCCGCATATCGCAGAACATGCGAGTGACAAACTCTTCATTGCAAGCAGACTATAATACTTACATACCTCAAGCAAAGGGTTTTCCAACCCATATGGTGCAACAGGGCAGTCGACGTTGCAAGCGTCGCCTGTCGTCAAGTTGGTGATGTGCCGCACATGCGTCAGCAGCTCACTCCTTGAAAGCTCCTCTGGGTTCATTCGGGTGATGTCACCCGCGCCTTCATACTCCCACATGGGGTGCGCTCGGGCACGGATGGGCCACACCCGCCTCTTCACAAAGGTAGCGATCAAATGGATGCCTGTGACCTTGTCCAGCAGGCCTCCGATCCGAGCCAGCAAAGGGCTTGCTTCCTCCATTTCTTCGGCTGAGAGTTGGTGATCCCACGCCTTGGTCCTGGTGAAAGCAGCAGTCGAGAAAGGGGCGGCTGCATCCTGCTCGACAGTCGCATAAAACCATCCCTTCCTCCAGCCTTGAGCGGAGTCGACGGTCTTCAGACGGAAGTAGCGGGTGTCGCTGCGCACCTGGATTCCACAGCCGCCAACAGGGTAGGTGCGACCGCCTCCTCTGTTCGGCCGTACCATGAAGATGGCTTTCCACAGCGCCCAGCTGGGTGCGACGCCGAGGAAGCACTCGCACAGCGTGATAAAACACGCGATATGCATAATGCCATTTGGGGTGAGATCATGGATCTGCACCCCGTAGGCAAAAAGAAGACCACGAACGAAATCGTGGAGGGGAAGCGAAAAGCCCCTAGGCAAAAACTCCGCAAAACAAACACGCTCGTTGGCGCGTGGTTCGGGGAGTACCTCCTTGGGCGACGGCGCGCGGACGGCGAGCTGCTCCGCGGGTGGCAGATACCCCTGCTCGCGGAACTTGATCAGATGGGCGTCCTTGATGGTGGACTTCGCCCAGTCCCCGCTACCTTTCTTCAGCGCGGCGGACGCAGATGTACCCGCCACGGCCTTCTTGCCCTTGGCCGCATCAGTCGCGGCGGCGGCGGCAGCACCACGCTTCGCACCTCCACCTTTCGCCATTGCTACAGTGGAGGAAGTGTGGGGCAAAGAGCTTGGGCGCAGACCAATGGAGGGGCAGTGTCGAACCCCACCTTTTAACAAAAGTTGGGATTCCCCGTGTAACGTGCTAGTCCCTGGATCGACTTGCTAGCACACACAATTTGAGATGCAATACCATAACATTGTATCAAAGTATATTACACGATGATCCAGAATTTAAAAGATTCGATACAAGGTGCATAGCCGAAGGCTAGCTCAAACCAAAGTAAACACACAGCGGAAAGCAAATGATACAGTGAGCCCATCGTCTTCATGTGCCACAGGCAAGCATGTTGGTTGTAGACTCGAAACCCTGTCGCAACCTCACTCATCGTCTGACGGACCTGCAACGGCGAGTTACAGCCCAACTATATGGGTCAGCACAATTGAATTGTGATGGCAAGATGACACCTATGTGGGTATAAATGGCAACCTAAATTCTACATGCATATTTGGCTAAGTGGAGTTTTGAGACTGATTTGCATAAAACCAGTTTTATCCTATCATTTGTAAAACAATTTTCATCATAGACAAAGAGTACCACTGATAGACATCAGTGAACACCTTTGACAACTACTCATGGCAAGCACCACTGATAAAAAACAGTGAGCTCCCATCCCTTGTTCACCCTCAAGTTTTAATTTATAAATTGGGATGAGGAGATCTTCAACAGCTTCCCGGTCTAGTTGCTCAAAATTGTCCATAACCGGGGACACGGCTAAGTATACTCAGTTTTTACTCTCGAGAGGGTGTGCACTTTCACCACAAGACCCAATCATTTCCTTCTCCATTGCAACCAATTATGAAATGGAAAAGGAAAGACTGAGACGAGATTTTTCGGAAGAACTTTCCCACCCCATAATGGCCTGACGCGCCTCACCTATAAACCACTACCACCACCTGTCAAGCTGGGATGAGTCCGCGCAACTTACTCCATCAAGACAGAGCCCATATGATATGCGACTGCACTCGAAGCTACTGAACAAGGAGAGTCTACAATCTCTTTTAGCCTGGGTGACTTTCCACAAGTGTGCACTTCCACCAAGGGCAAATTACCATAGACATGAACCATAGACATGGACCCCCTGAGTAGTCACCCACCATGGTCCACCAACCAGCACCCAGGTAGTTCATTGATTAGTTATTAATTTTTATCACTATTGAACTAATCAAAACATTTTTCATAGCATGACTATACTAAGTTCCATACTACAAGTTCTGGGTGGGGGTTGGCTACACACTAATAGGAGCATAGCATAGTATAATATTCAATAATAAGCCTATCATGCATACTACTGAAAACACTAAGTGCATAGTAGTAAAAGTAGTAGGACTTTTATGGTGTCACTTGCCTTGGCCAACTGAAGAGTTGAAGTTACACTCTTCACAACACGTAAGGCACTCCGTAAAATCTAAACATAAATATAACACAATAATAAACAAACAATTCAACAACATCATTGCATACAAAAAGCAAACATGCACAACAAGGTATTCTCAAAAACTTTGGTTGAGGTTCATCACATAATACAATATGCAAAAGGAATTAATGTGATTAGGTTTAGGGTTTTCCATTGGGGTCAAGATTGGTCGAGCAACTAAGTATGAACATCATGAATGTCATACACGAGTTGATGTGGTCTTCCATAGGTTCTAAAGGTTGGTCTTAAACAAATGGTCACATAAGGAATTTTGGAAAAGGATTAACACATTCTTTTAATAAAGAAATTTGCATAAAACATTTTAGTAAGATCATAAACACAACTTTAATAATTTGAGTTGTTAATTAATTTTAAAATATGGTTTTTGGTCTTTCTGGTCAGAGGCAAATATTTGGGTCACTTTTCAAAAAGAAACCATATTAAAATTATTTATAGGATTTAAACTATAACCAAAATACTCCATTTGAGTCTCTGGTTTTTAGTTTGTTTGAAAAGTATTCAAAAATATTTTTATAAGTGACCAAGTTATTCTACAGAACCTAAGGTTTCCAAAAATATTTTATTTGCAATTTTTGGACTTATAAAAATAAAGTTATGCTAAATATACTCAAATCTCCATTTGAAATTTGAATGATTTAAACTTTGACAAAACAGTAAACTAATAGTTCTAAAAGATTCTACAAGTCCAGAGCTTTTCAAAAATATAAAGTTTGTTAAATTTGGCTAAACCAATAAAAAGTTGTGAGGGTTTGAAGTTGCAGGGACTTTTCTGCAAAACGGCCATTTTAATTCAATTTCGGAATGATTCCAGAAAATGGCTGGGTGACATGGCGTGCTGTGATTGGCTGATAACGGTTCGTTAAGTGATCTAATCGTGGCCGTTGATGTTCGATCGGACGGCTCTGGGAGCGTTGACCATTACCTGGAGGAGTTTCTCGCCGGAGATGTCTTGGACGGCGGCGCGGTGCTCGGGTGGTCGACGGAGGAGGCGTTCCCGTGGTTCTCCGGCCTCGGTAAGGCGACGTCGAGGCGCGGCGTGACAAGACGAAAAGGATGGGGGTGTGGCGTCGTCGATCTCGTCCTCCAACGGCGGGGAGGAGCGGCCGGAGATGCTCGGAGCGACGGCGAGTTTTCGGTCGAGGACGGCCACGGCGATACGGCTGCACAAAAACATCGAGCAAGGGGTCAGGGAGGTGCGCCTGGAGGAGAGGAAGAAGATGGGAGGGGTCTGGGGCCTAGGGGGCTGCTCACCTCGCCGGAAATGGAGATGGACGGCGGCGGGAGGCGCGGACTCCGGCGAGCAATTTCCGCGGCCTGGGGCGCGATTGGCTTTGGGTGAGAGGGGGAAAATGGAGCGGGGAACGTCGGCTACTTAACGGGCGCGGGGTCTCGGCTGGGGATGCGCCAGAGCATGCAGGGCGAGTGGGGAAGGTGGCCGGGGTCGTGGGCGTCAAGGACGCGGGCGGCGGTTGGAGAAGATGACCCCGACAGGTGGGGACCACCTATCGGTGAGAGGGGTGCGCGGACGGGCTGGGCTGGTGGCGCGCGGGCGGTAGATAGCACGGCGGCTGGCTGGGCTCGGCCCAATTACATTTTTTTGTCCTGTCTCTTTTTTTTCTTTTCCTTCTCTGTTTTCCTTATTTCTTTTATAACTTTTGTTTTAAAAATCCAAAACCATTCAAACCAGTTTCTAAAATTTGTAAATTCAAAACATTTCTTTTAAAACCTTCAAAACACACTATCCCAAAACATTTCAATTTTGAAAAATACAAATAATGCTTAACGGTTTGTTAGAACCTTTATGTTCATTTTGTAAAATAGGATTTTATGAAATCTCTTTTGAACTCAAATTCGAACCAAAATATATTAGTATGAATTATATCATGCAACATGATAAATTCAACAGAATAGGTTGGCACAAAACATTTTATTTAGAAAGGGTTTGATAAATCATTTTAAATACCAATAATCATTTAAAATACCAAAATAGACATTTCACTTCAAAATCTTTAAATCTTGAAAACAGAAGGAAAGGAAATATTTAAAATACATTTCAAAATCATATGAAGGAGTTAAAATCAATTTTGAAAATAGAGTATGTTTAAATAACCCAAAACAATTTATAAATAGGGTTTATTAAGTAATCGAAGTAATATTTTGAATTTCCACTTCAACTTCGAGTAATTTATTTTATTCAAACAAAAGTTTCAATTTTTAGTGATTTTTAAAACATTCCAAAAATCTGGGATGTTACAGACTACCACCCTTAAAAGGAATCTCGTCCCCGAGATTCGAAGAGGCTAGAAAGAAAGATAGGTTTGCACAACTGGGTTTTGGAGTATCTGGGTGGCTACCACCCTTAAAAGAAACTTTTGTGGGCAGACTAGAATTCTTGTCGTCAGTTCCAAATTTCCTCGTATCGCTTGTAGTAGCCTCTTGATCTTATATAAGGTTTTGAATCCTTGAGTAGAACTTTTCTTCACGGTAGAGTTGTAGAATAACAAAAGTCCACTAGAATCTTTTGATACCAATGTGTCACTCTTGGGTCAATCTGAAGTCCAAGATGAGAGGAGTTCACAACAATCTCCTTGTCTCAAATTACCTGGTGTCTTCCATATGCTTCATCTCCTCACCTTCCAGCTTCCATGCAACTACGTAACTCTCATGGTGGGCAAAAACTTCCATTTGTAGGGTACCTTCAAAACTTCGCTTGTGTCTATACTCACCGTGTATTCATACGTTTCGGCAACACTTGCCTCACATAGGGTTATATATATTACTATTCTATGGTCTAGGCTTTGCATCGTCGCCTCTCTTGTTGTAGGTATGTCTCTCAAGATTTACCATTCCTTATCGCAAGGCGAATGATATGAGTATTCACCACGGGGCAATTTGTACTCACTCATTACCTTGTACTTGGTTTGATGAATCTCGTACTCTACACTCGGTCAGACCTCACTTTTCTCACAAAATGTTTGCAATCTACAAGACAAACCTGAACTAAACTATCGATTTTCATACCAATGGGCTGCGTCAATATCTACACAACGTAAGCTCAAAAGATGTTGTCTCCTCAAGACTCCTCCTTGATGTGATAGACTTCTCATTGTTCTCTCCATTGTTGTTGTTGTGGTTATCGCGTCGAGGAGGCATCTGTGGGTTTAACTTAGATGAGGATAGAGATAGAAAGATCTAAGGAGGGAGGAAACTAAAGGCTCTCACAACCCACACACAAAACACGACAAACAATTTCCAATCAAGCAAATGTCACAACAACATGGTTCAACATACTAACAAACAAACTAGTATTGCCATACCATATAGGTTGGTATGGTCAATACACTAACGCAACGTTGTTTCGAATACAACTAATTTGGGGTCCAATCTAAGGTAAACAGGGTGATACGTTTCCGTGCCAACATGTTCTTCCTCCTTACTTCAATTATCTTCACTTCATGGATGCAATCTGGGCATCCTTAGAACGAATCAGGTCTTCCTGATTGGAAAGTTCCAAAGCCATATTCACTATGTCAGTCTTCAACTGGTTCACAGTGGTCTTCAAGGCATTAGTACTCTCATTCTCCTTCTCAAGAAGATGGGTACACTGGGCTTGCAGTTCGAGAATTTGTGCCTCCTGGTGTTCAATCTTGGCTTCCAACTTCATGTTGTCATATCAAGTTTCATTTTGTCTTCGATGAGAGCATCCTTCTCCAAATCCACCTGGATCGACTTGCTAGCACACACAGTTTGAGATGCAATACCATAACATTGTATCAAAGTATATTACACGATGATCCAGAATTTAAAAGATTCGATACAAGGTGCATAGCCGAAGGCTAGCTCAAACCAAAGTAAACACACAGCGGAAAGCAAATGATACAGTGAGCCCATCGTCTTCATGTGCCACAGGCAAGCATGTTGGTTGTAGACTCGAAACCTGTCGCAACCTCACTCATCGTCTGACGGACCTGCAACGGCGAGTTACAGCCCAACTATATGGGTCAGCACAATTGAATTGTGATGGCAAGATGACATTATGTGGGTATAAATGGCAACCTAAATTCAACATGCATATTTGGCTAAGTGGAGTTTTGAGGCTGATTTGCATAAAGCTAGTTTTATCCTATCATTTGTAAAACAATTTTCATCATAGACAAAGAGTACCACTGATAGACATCAGTGAACACCTTTGACAACTACTCATGGCAAGCACCACTGATAGAAAACAGTGAGCTCCCATCCCTTGTTCACCCTCAAGTTTTAATTTAGAAATTGGGATGAGGAGATCTTCAACAGCTTCCCGGTCTAGTTGCTCAAAATTGTCCATAACCGGGGACATGGCTAAGTATACTCATTTTTTACTCTCGAGAGGGTGTGCACTTTCACCACAAGACCCAATCATTTCCTTCTCCATTGCAACCAATTATGAAATGGAAAAGGAAAGACTGAGACGAGATTTTTTGGAAGAACTTTCCCACCCCATAATGGCCTGACGAGCCTCACCTATAAACCACTACCACCACCTGTCAAGCCAGGATGAGTCCGCGCAACTTACTCCATCAAGACAGAGCCCATATGATATGCGACTGCACTCGAAGCTACTGAACAAGGAGAGTCTACAATCTCTTTTAGCCTGGGTGACTTTCCACAAGTGTGCACTTCCACCAAGGGCAAATTACCATAGACATGAACCATAGACATGGACCCCTGAGTAGTCACCCACCATGGTCCACCAACCAGCACCCAGGTAGTTCATTGATTAGTTATTAATTTTTATCACTATTGAACTAATCAAAACATTTTTCATAGCATGACTATACTAAGTTCCATACTACAAGTTCTGGGTGGGGGTTGGCTACACACTAATAGGAGCATAGCATAGTATAATATTCAATAATAAGCCTATCATGCATACTACTGAAAACACTAAGTGCATAGTAGTAAAAGTAGTAGGACTTTTATGGTGTCACTTGCCTTGGCCAACTGAAGAGTTGAAGTTACACTCTTCACAACACGTAAGGCACTCCGTAAAATCTAAACATAAATATAACACAATAATAAACAAACAATTCAACATCATCATTGCATACAAAAAGTAAACATGCACAACAAGGTATTCTCAAAAACTTTGGTTGAGGTTCATCACATAATACAATATGCAAAAGGAATTAATGTGATTAGGTTTAGGGTTTTCCATTGGGGTCAAGATTGGTCGAGCAACTAAGTATGAACATCATGAATGTCATACACGAGTTGCTGTGGTCTTCCATAGGTTCTAAAGGTTGGTCTTAAACAAATGGTCACATAAGGAATTTTGGAAAAGGATTAACACATTTTTTAATAAAGAAATTTGCATAAAACATTTTAGTAAGATCATAAACACAACTTTAATAATTTGAGTTGTTAATTAATTTTAAAATATGGTTTTTGGTCTTTCTGGTCAGAGGCAAATATTTGGGTCACTTTTCAAAAAGAAACTATATTAAAATTATTTATAGGATTTAAACTATAACCAAAATACTCCATTTGAGTCTCTGGTTTTTAGTTTGTTTGAAAAGTATTCAAAAATATTTTTATAAGTGACCAAGTTATTCTACAGAACCTAAGGTTTCCAAAAATATTTTATTTGCAATTTTTGGACTTATAAAAATAAAGTTATGCTAAATATACTCAAATCTCCCATTTGAAATTTGAATGATTTAAACTTTGACAAAACAGTAAACTAATAGTTCTAAAAGATTCTACAAGTCCAGAGCTTTTCAAAAATATAAAGTTTGTTAAATTTGGCTAAACCAATAAAAAGTTGTGAGGGTTTGAAGTTGCAGGGACTTTTCTGCAAAACGGCCATTTTAATTCAATTTCGGAATGATTCCAGAAAATGGCTGGGTGACGTGGCGTGCTGTGATTGGCTGATAACGGTTCGTTAAGTGATCTAATCGTGGCCGTTGATGTTCGATCGGACGGCTCTGGGAGCGTTGACCATTACCTGGAGGAGTTTCTCGCCGGAGATGTCTTGGACGGCGGCGCGGTGCTCGGGTGGTCGACGGAGGAGGCGTTCCCGTGGTTCTCCGGCCTCGGTAAGGCGAAGTCGAGGCGCGGCGTGACAAGACGAAGAGGATGGGGGTGGTGGCGTCGTCGATCTCGTCCTCCAACGGCGGGGAGGAGCGGCCGGAGATGCTCGGAGCGACGGCGAGTTTTCGGTCGAGGACGGCCACAGCGATACGGCTGCGCAAAAACATCGAGCAAGGGGTCAGGGAGGTGCGCCTGGAGGAGAGGAAGAAGATGGGAGGGGTCTGGGGCCTAGGGGGCTGCTCACCTCGCCGGAAATGGAGATGGACGGCGGCGGGAGGCGCGGACTCCGGCGAGCAATTTCCGCGGCCTGGGGGCGCGATTGGCTTTGGGTGAGAGGGGGAAAATGGAGCGGGGAACGTAGGCTACTTAACGGGCGCGGGGTCTCGGCTGGGGACGCGCCAGAGCGTGCAGGGCGAGTGGGGAAGGTGGCCGGGGTCGTGGGCGTCATGGGCGCGGGCGGCGGTTGGAGAAGATGACCCCGACAGGTGGGGACCACCTGTCGGTGAGAGGGGGTGCGCGGACGGGCTGGGCTGGTGGCGCGCGGGCGGTAGATAGCACGGCGGCTGGCTGGGCTCGGCCCAATTACATTTTTTTTGTCCTGTCTCTTTTTTTTTCTTTTCCTTCTCTGTTTTCCTTATTTCTTTTATAACTTTTGTTTTAAAAATCCAAAACCATTCAAACCAGTTTCTAAAATTTGTAAATTCAAAACATTTCTTTTAAAACCTTCAAAACACACTATCCAAAAACATTTCAATTTTGAAAAATACAAATAATGCTTAACGGTTTGTTAGAACCTTTATGTTCATTTTGTAAAATAGGATTTTATGAAATCTCTTTTGAACTCAAATTCGAACCAAAATATATATAGTATGAATTATATCATGCAACATGATAAATTCAACAGAATAGGTTGGCACAAAACATTTTATTTAGAAAGGGTTTGATAAATCATTTTAAATACCAATAATCATTTAAAATACTAAAATAGACATTTCACTTCAAAATCTTTAAATCTTGAAAATAGAAGGAAAGGAAATATTTAAAATTCATTTCAAAATCATATGAAGGAGTTAAAATCAATTTTGAAAATAGAGTATGTTTAAATAACCCAAAACAATTTATAAATAGGGTTTATTAAGTAATCGAAGTAATATTTTGAATTTCCACTTCAACTTCGAGTAATTTATTTTATTCAAACAAAAGTTTCAATTTTTAGTGATTTTTAAAACATTCCCAAAAATCTGGGATGTTACAGACTACCACCCTTAAAAGGAATCTCGTCCCGAGATTCGAAGAGGCTAGAAAGAAAGATAGGTTTGCACAACTGGGTTTGGAGTATCTGGGTGGCTACCACCCTTAAAAGAAACTTTTGTGGGCAGACTAGAATTCTTGTCGTCAGTTCCAAATTTCCTCGTATCGCTTGTAGTAGCCTCTTGATCTTATATAAGGTTTTGAATCCTTGAGTAGAACTTTTCTTCACGGTAGAGTTGTAGAATAACAAAAGTCCACTAGAATCTTTTGATACCAATGTGTCACTCTTGGGTCAATCTGAAGTCCAAGATGAGAGGAGTTCACAACAATCTCCTTGTCTCAAATTACCTGGTGTCTTCCATATGCTTCATCTCCTCACCTTCCAGCTTCCATGCAACTACGTAACTCTCATGGTGGGCAAAAACTTCCATTTGTAGGGTACCTTCAAAACTTCGCTTGTGTCTATACTCACCGTGTATTCATACGTTTCGGCAACACTTGCCTCACATAGGGTTATATATATTACTATTCTATGGTCTAGGCTTTGCATCGTCGCCTCTCTTGTTGTAGGTATGTCTCTCAAGATTTACCATTCCTTATCGCAAGGCGAATGATATGAGTATTCACCACGGGGCAATTTGTACTCACTCATTACCTTGTACTTGGTTTGATGAATCTCGTACTCTACACTCGGTCAGACCTCACTTTTCTCACAAAATGTTTGCAATCTACAAGACAAACCTGAACTAAACTATCGATTTTCATACCAATGGGCTGCGTCAATATCTACACAACGTAAGCTCAAAAGATGTTGTCTCCTCAAGACTCCTCCTTGATGTGATAGACTTCTCATTGTTCTCTCCATTGTTGTTGTTGTGGTTATCGCGTCGAGGAGGCATCTGTGGGTTTAACTTAGATGAGGATAGAGATAGAAAGATCTAAGGAGGGAGGAAACTAAAGGCTCTCACAACCCACACAACAAAACACGACAAACAATTTCCAATCAAGCAAATGTCACAACAACATGGTTCAACATACTAACAAACAAACTAGTATTGCCATACCATATAGGTTGGTATGGTCAATACACTAACGCAACGTTGTTTCGAATACAACTAATTTGGGGTCCAATCTAAGGTAAACAGGGTGATACGTTTCCGTGCCAACATGTTCTTCCTCCTTACTTCAATTATCTTCACTTCATGGATGCAATCTGGGCATCCTTAGAACGAATCAGGTCTTCCTGATTGGAAAGTTCCAAAGCCATATTCACTATGTCAGTCTTCAACTGGTTCACAGTGGTCTTCAAGGCATTAGTACTCTCATTCTCCTTCTCAAGAAGATGGGTACACTGGGCTTGCAGTTCGAGAATTTGTGCCTCCTGGTGTTCAATCTTGGCTTCCAACTTCATGTTGTCAATATCAAGTTTCATTTTGTCTTCGATGAGAGCATCCTTCTCCAAATCCACCTGGATCGACTTGCTAGCACACACAGTTTGAGATGCAATACCATAACATTGTATCAAAGTATATTACACGATGATCCAGAATTTAAAAGATTCAATACAAGGTGCATAGCCGAAGGCTAGCTCAAACCAAAGTAAACACACAGCGGAAAGCAAATGATACAGTGAGCCCATCGTCTTCATGTGCCACAGGCAAGCATGTTGGTTGTAGACTCGAAACCCTGTCGCAACCTCACTCATCGTCTGACGGACCTGCAACGGCGAGTTACAGCCCAACTATATGGGTCAGCACAATTGAATTGTGATGGCAAGATGACACTTATGTGGGTATAAATGGCAACCTAAATTCAACATGCATATTTGGCTAAGTGGAGTTTTGAGGCTGATTTGCATAAAGCTAGTTTTATCCTATCATTTGTAAAACAATTTTCATCATAGACAAAGAGTACCACTGATAGACATCAGTGAACACCTTTGACAACTACTCATGGCAAGCACCACTGATAGAAAACAGTGAGCTCCCATCCCTTGTTCACCCTCAAGTTTTAATTTAGAAATTGGGATGAGGAGATCTTCAACAGCTTCCCGGTCTAGTTGCTCAAAATTGTCCATAACCGGGGACATGGCTAAGTATACTCATTTTTTACTCTCGAGAGGGTGTGCACTTTCACCACAAGACCCAATCATTTCCTTCTCCATTGCAACCAATTATGAAATGGAAAAGGAAAGACTGAGACGAGATTTTTTGGAAGAACTTTCCCACCCCATAATGGCCTGACGAGCCTCACCTATAAACCACTACCACCACCTGTCAAGCCAGGATGAGTCCGCGCAACTTACTCCATCAAGACAGAGCCCATATGATATGCGACTGCACTCGAAGCTACTGAACAAGGAGAGTCTACAATCTCTTTTAGCCTGGGTGACTTTCCACAAGTGTGCACTTCCACCAAGGGCAAATTACCATAGACATGAACCATAGACATGGACCCCCTGAGTAGTCACCCACCATGGTCCACCAACCAGCACCCAGGTAGTTCATTGATTAGTTATTAATTTTTATCACTATTGAACTAATCAAAACATTTTCATAGCATGACTATACTAAGTTCCATACTACAAGTTCTGGGTGGGGGTTGGCTACACACTAATAGGAGCATAGCATAGTATAATATTCAATAATAAGCCTATCATGCATACTACTGAAAACACTAAGTGCATAGTAGTAAAAGTAGTAGGACTTTTATGGTGTCACTTGCCTTGGCCAACTGAAGAGTTGAAGTTACACTCTTCACAACACGTAAGGCACTCCGTAAAATCTAAACATAAATATAACACAATAATAAACAAACAATTCAACATCATCATTGCATACAAAAAGTAAACATGCACAACAAGGTATTCTCAAAAACTTTGGTTGAGGTTCATCACATAATACAATATGCAAAAGGAATTAATGTGATTAGGTTTAGGGTTTTCCATTGGGGTCAAGATTGGTCGAGCAACTAAGTATGAACATCATGAATGTCATACACGAGTTGCTGTGGTCTTCCATAGGTTCTAAAGGTTGGTCTTAAACAAATGGTCACATAAGGAATTTTGGAAAAGGATTAACACATTCTTTTAATAAAGAAATTTGCATAAAACATTTTAGTAAGATCATAAACACAACTTTAATAATTTGAGTTGTTAATTAATTTTAAAATATGGTTTTTGGTCTTTCTGGTCAGAGGCAAATATTTGGGTCACTTTTCAAAAAGAAACTATATTAAAATTATTTATAGGATTTAAACTATAACCAAAATACTCCATTTGAGTCTCTGGTTTTTAGTTTGTTTGAAAAGTATTCAAAAATATTTTTATAAGTGACCAAGTTATTCTACAGAACCTAAGGTTTCCAAAATATTTTATTTGCAATTTTTGGACTTATAAAAATAAAGTTATGCTAAATATACTCAAATCTCCCATTTGAAATTTGAATGATTTAAACTTTGACAAAACAGTAAAGTAATAGTTCTAAAAGATTCTACAAGTCCAGAGCTTTTCAAAAATATAAAGTTTGTTAAATTTGGCTAAACCAATAAAAAGTTGTGAGGGTTTGAAGTTGCAGGGACTTTTCTGCAAAACGGCCATTTTAATTCAATTTCGGAATGATTCCAGAAAATGGCTGGGTGACGTGGCGTGCTGTGATTGGCTGATAACGGTTCGTTAAGTGATCTAATCGTGGCCGTTGATGTTCGATCGGACGGCTCTGGGAGCGTTGACCATTACCTGGAGGAGTTTCTCGCCGGAGATGTCTTGGACGGCGGCGCGGTGCTCGGGTGGTCGACGGAGGAGGCGTTCCCGTGGTTCTCCGGCCTCGGTAAGGCGACGTCGAGGCGCGGCGTGACAAGACGAAGAGGATGGGGGTGGTGGCGTCGTCGATCTCGTCCTCCAACGGCGGGGAGGAGCGGCCGGAGATGCTCGGAGCGACGGCGAGTTTTCGGTCGAGGACGGCCACAGCGATACGGCTGCGCAAAAACATCGAGCAAGGGGTCAGGGAGGTGCGCCTGGAGGAGAGGAAGAAGATGGGAGGGGTCTGGGGCCTAGGGGGCTGCTCACCTCGCCGGAAATGGAGATGGACGGCGGCGGGAGGCGTGGACTCCGGCGAGCAATTTCCGCGGCCTGGGGGCGCGATTGGCTTTGGGTGAGAGGGGAAAATGGAGCGGGGAACGTCGGCTACTTAACGGGCGCGGGGTCTCGGCTGGGGACGCGCCAGAGCGTGCAGGGCGAGTGGGGAAGGTGGCCGGGGTCGTGGGCGTCATGGGCGCGGGCGGCGGTTGGAGAAGATGACCCCGACAGGTGGGGACCACCTGTCAGTGAGAGGGGGTGCGCGGACGGGCTGGGCTGGTGGCGCGCGGGCGGTAGATAGCACGGCGGCTGGCTGGGCTCGGCCCAATTACATTTTTTTTTGTCCTGTCTCTTTTTTTTTTTCTTTTCCTTCTCTGTTTTCCTTATTTCTTTTATAACTTTTGTTTTAAAAATCCAAAACCATTCAAACCAGTTTCTAAAATTTGTAAATTCAAAACATTTCTTTTAAAACCTTCAAAACACACTATCCAAAAACATTTCAATTTTGAAAAATACAAATAATGCTTAACGGTTTGTTAGAACCTTTATGTTCATTTTGTAAAATAGGATTTTATGAAATCTCTTTTGAACTCAAATTCGAACCAAAATATATATAGTATGAGTTATATCATGCAACATGATAAATTCAACAGAATAGGTTGGCACAAAACATTTTATTTAGAAAGGGTTTGATAAATCATTTTAAATACCAATAATCATTTAAAATACCAAAATAGACATTTCACTTCAAAATCTTTAAATCTTGAAAATAGAAGGAAAGGAAATATTTAAAATACATTTCAAAATCATATGAAGGAGTTAAAATCAATTTTGAAAATAGAGTATGTTTAAATAACCCAAAACAATTTATAAATAGGGTTTATTAAGTAATCGAAGTAATATTTTGAATTTCCACTTCAACTTCGAGTAATTTATTTTATTCAAACAAAAGTTTCAATTTTTAGTGATTTTTAAAACATTCCCAAAAATCTGGGATGTTACAGGCAGTGCGAGGAAGGAGACGAGGGGCGGCGCAGGGAGCAAATGGCAAGTAAAAAACTTTGCCAGCGCCGTTCCCCCTTATTTACCACAGATCACAAAAACGATCGCAGCCGTTAAAACAAATGCATACGCTCCGCGCGAAATCTGGCCGTACACGTGGCAGCCCTGGAGAGCAACCGTCGGTGGCCACTCCGTCCACTATGCACGAGAATCCAGGAAACCATCATTACGCCCCGTGAAAATCGCGCTAGAACGGTCAAATCAAGTCCACGCGGCGTCATCCCTGGTCAGCTCTGCAGAAACGGGCCCACAAAACAGGGTCACGTCCTATCAAAGCCTCTCCAAGCACGCCACCGCTTGCCAGAGATAGCAGTCGCAAAATGCGTCACTGCTGACGTTGTTCTTTCTTTCACAACGGGCATAAAAGTCACTCGATGATATCTTCGGGTGGTTTCTCGCATACGTCTTTGTTAGTTTTTTAGCAAAATGTCATAGAGGCCAGTCGACATTATTTCGACTGCAGCATCATACTCCCATCGGGAGCGTATCAAAAAAATTCTTTGACTACTATGTGCAGGGTAAAAAGATTTTTGAGATTATCCTCTATTGCGAGCAATAAAGCACAATCTCGGGGGCTACTCCCATCGGGAGCGCTGTCGCGCACCCGATAGAATAATGGCAAAAATATCAGTCGATGAAACACTCGACTGAGTTCATAAGCAAAATCACATTCAAAATATTCCCGAGTTGATCCGACGATCCTTGGATGCTGCATGCATAGTGCAAAGGTAAGACCCGCCGATCAGTCGAGCTGGGCTAAGGACCGCTCCAGCAGCGTTATCCTTAAATGTTTCGTGTCAGCAGACATGATGAATAATCCCCGACGGACGCGTTGGGTTGATTCAAAATTATACTGCAGTTCGATTCCGTAAGACCTCAACGGCTGTTTCGAGTCTGTCCAGTTTGTTCCAGATTCGAGTCCGGGGACTCGAGTTTGATTGAAAGCAAGTATGGTTTTGCCACGAATGGTAGTTAACCGGCCCCAATCCGTCGTGTGTGCCGGGCCTGCTAAGCTAATATCCCTTGACTATCATAAGCAAAAACTCATAGTCGATGAAACACTCGACATAGCTGACATGTGCTATTTCATAAGAATTCTAAATGCAGATGTAAAAAATGTATAACGTGCATGATGTATGAGTCCATGCCCGACTCTTCGAATCAGACAAGTACTCGGGGGCTACTGACATGGGTATGCCTATCGGGTACCCTACCATGAGGGTACCTGGTGCACATATCGACTAGGCCCAACTATCAGAGCCTACATGAAGCCCATGAAGGGAGGCCCACGAAGATGGAGTATCCTCCAAGTTTGGCGAAGTAATAGTCGGTTTAGGGTTTCCATACTTGTAAATCGAGTCGGTTACGAACACCCGAGACCCAGCCTATTATTTAAGGACTGGGAGGGCCATCGAATCAGACAACGAACCACCAGAGCCACAAACCCTAGCGAGATCGACATCTCGCCGGGATCCTTGTAACCATCATATTCACAAAGCAATAACAGACAGGCAGGACGTAGGGGTGTTACCTCCACACGAGGGCCCTAAACCTGGGTAAAATCTTTGCCCTGCTTGTCAGCCGACGATACTTCCAGCTCTACCACGTTCTCTCCCCCATATTCATAACCTAGGGACCTTAACCATGGGTCTTGATGAGTCTACCCTCGTCACTATAAATACCCCCTCGCTCCTAGATCTAGGGTTAGACTATGATTTGGGATTAGAGTAGAGCTGTGCTCCTTCATCTCAAAGTGGTCCCTTCCTCCACTGGAGATGAATCAAGGCCTCCCCTTTTGGAGATGAACCAAGACCTCCCCTTGTGGAGAAGATCCCTCTAGTGGATACTAAGGCTTCCTCTTGTAGTTTGCTACTTGCTAATCTTTCCTCTTGAAGTGGCTAGATTGGGTTGGTTTGGATTGACCAATTGGACAAACAATCCTAAGAGTAAGGTGTGCTTGGGAGAGGAGAATTGAGGGCTACCCTTGGGGCTTGTTACCAATTGAATCTTGTTGAGTTACTTATTGCTAGTTATCTTTGATTTGAGAGTTTTCCCCTCTTTGTATTCTTGTGTTCATCCCTTGTTCTTCGTGTTCATCGATCCCTCCGCCCAAATCCGTGAAGATCGGGACCTAACCCACATCAGTAGACTTCTCTTCCACTATATGGGAGTGACTCCTAGATGAACCTTCAGTATGAGGATATGGAGTCTTACTTGCCTTTCTTGTCCTTGCCAACCTCCCATCCTTTAATGCTAGAGCTTGTGCTTGGTCAATGGACCAAATTTGTTGCATCATCAAACGATCCTGAATAGTATCATTGAGACCATTGATGTACCTTGCAACTTGTTGATCTTCAGTTTCAGCAAGGTTGCACCTCACTTGTAGCCTTAGAAACTCTTCCGTGTATTCTGAAACGGTCCTCTTTCCTTGAGCACAGTTTTGAAACTGAATAAATAGGATCTGATCATAATCTGCCGGCAAGAATCTCCCTTTCGAAAGACTCTTCATCTGCCGCCAAGATCTCACACGAGGTTCTCCTCTTAGTCTGCGGTCTTCTTGAAGACGATGCCACCATGCACCAACTCCTCCTTTCAACTTATATGCGACCAACGAAACTCTACGGTCTTCTGGAATATTCATGACCTCAAAGAAAGTCTCCACTTCATATGACCAATCGAGGCACCCTTCAATATCAACATTTCCATTAAAAGTTGGGATCTCAGCTTTCACCTTGTATGTATCCCTTGCATATGTAGGGCTGGGTACTCTTGGATATGCATAAAGATCAGGTTCTTCATGGGCCTCATCATATTCTTCATCTTCAGAAGCTTCAACATAAGTTGGCCTTCTTGAGGTACGCTGAACCACATGTCGTTGAGGTATTTTTCCTTCAAGATGACTTCCCTTCCTTCGCTGCTGAAGATCTTCCTGCTCTTTTGATGAATCTCCATCATTGGTAGTAGGAGGAACACCCTTTCTTATCATTTCAACCAGCTGATCGAACCTCTGGTTAAGATCTTCACGTAGCGCTTGGATTTGTTGTTCTATAGCATCCATTCTCTTCCCCAATTCCTCCATTGCTTGCTGCAGCTTACTTTCAATGAGGACACCAAGAACTGGTACGGATCAGCAAGGCTCTGATACCTCCTGAAGCAGCACAAGTCTGTGGAGGAACAACTCCACCTTGCTGCTACAATGTGGACATCACAAATGTTGAAGGAACAACTTCAACGTGTTGCGCTAGATATCGCTCTAGAGGCGTGGGCTGCCAAGAGTTCAATCCAAACTCCCAACACACAAGATCTAATCCAAGATCTTTAGGACAGAACACAAAGTTCATTTTTATTGATAGGTAGTGGGTACATAGTCTCGTTACATAGGTAGAGGTGATGACCTCTATTTATAGGCTCCATGAGCCTTTAGTACTTAGCTCTACTTATAGCTAGAAGGTTCCAGAGAACACTACTTAAAGCTAGGAAAGGAAATACAAACAACCTGGTTACTACACATGGCTAGAACACTCTAGAAACCACTACACCACATATGACTATAGTGTCAAATAATGTAGAATATAGTAGAAGTGTGTAGAAGCAATAAAGGATTTGACTCCTAGTTTATTTTTATTTTATTTCTCTACTGCCCCTCATCATTTATTTATTAAATGTGCGTTGCACGGGCAGTTTTACTAGTTTTTGAAAAGGAGGCAAATTTCATGTATTTATATTGTTTGATGCACTCAGATATTAATAGCATCATTTCCGCTAAAATTTAAATCATATATCATATCTTAAACTTAAGTCTCATAATTTACAGGGTTTAGGAGGCTTGCATCTTTTATAGATAATAAAATGCATTTTATTAATGAACTAAATAGTGCATAACTGGAAAATATGTTATTATAATATGACAATACTGACAAAGTTATTTTGTAAGCTGGTAACTAAGTAGTATATACAATAAGTATGTGACAACAATCTGGTAATTGCCGATGAAAAAAGTTATCAAAACATGCTGTGACAGAGATATATTTCGAAGATTTCGCTGCAATGAATTTAACGGTGAAAGCAAATGGACAATGGCAAACAATAGAATCAGATCCCAGCGCAATGAATTAAACAAGACGACCAATCGCCGACTAAGCCAATTTTCTGTAAAATAGAATCGAGACACCAAATGGAGCTTTTTATCTAAGAAAAAGCATCTAAAGCAACCTAATGTCGCCCAGTAGCTACTGCTGTTTGTCACTTGTCAGCAACCTCAGAGCGCACTTCATCAACCCAATATCACCCAATGGTCCAACCTAACCCAACAATCAACAATCAGACTGGTTCAGTGTTCACCCAGCACATCGATGCTGCCGGAATGATGCCACAAAAGAGAAGATTTTAGTGGCAGCGGCAATCTCTAGTGCCAAAGATTGTAGCATAGAACCTTTGATGGAGCAGGCTTCTCGTTGCTGCAGATAGCGTCTTTGAATGCATCCATCAGCTGCGCCACCAGGCTAGCTGGGTCGCCGATGAAAACATCCACGAAGGCGCTCACAATGCGTCTGTCCTTTGCCGATGCCTTCAGGCTGAACCAGGTGAGGAACTTCACGCGCAACTCCTTGTCCATGTGTCCTCCGTGCTCCAGCCATCTGATTACCTTCACACAGTACTCGTATTGTTGCTCCACATGGTTTTTGCAGGCCGAATCAGGGGTGCTGCTAAGCCAGTCAGGCTTGTTGGGAGCTTCTGAAGGAGAGGAATTGGAGCTAGTGAACGGTACGATTTCTGAGGTTGGTGGCAGCTGGCTTTCATCATTGTCGCTTGCACCGTCCAACCTTGCAATCTTTGCCCGCTTGCAATACCTATCAGGGGACTCATTGTTCTCACTTGAGTTTGTAGAACCCTTTGGAGACTCATATTGGATGGCCCTCTGTTGCTTCTGCACAATCAACTCTTTTTTCTGATACTGTGGCACATCCTCTTTGACGCACATGCTCTCAGAATTTTGAGTTGAGCATTGGCTGCTGCCACGGTGGTCAAGGCTCCGTGTAGAGCATTTTCCCTCACATTCACCGAACCCCTGTGTGCTTCCAAAAGGCAAAACCTTGAAGAAATATTCTGTTGAAGGGCTTAAACATGAAAAAAGGTTCCTATTATTTGGCCTCAGTATGTGGCATGTGGGCTCTGCTGGATAGTTGAGTTCTTTGGCACTTCGGTGCCAAACTCTGCAACCATCGATGTCCCCCTTACTGATATCCTGATATTTCAATACCATAACCAAAGAAAATGGAGTGATCTCCTCGAAAATGATTTGGGGTTGGGGACCTGCAGAAGTAAATACCATCTGTCAGCATAGAGACTTAAAGTCTGCAACATTTGTAAGGAAATCTTTTTTTTTAATGCATTTTCAGATGGATGCAACTAAGGCTAGTTCTACAAGGATGAGTTTGCACAGTGCAGCTGCTGTTGAAGTCAACCATACAAACTTACCTAGGGTTTCCCGATTATTGTTTGTCTCGAGCACCAAGGTGCTTCCCAATGTAGAATCCACTATTTCTAGTGCAGAAAAACAGAGTTTCTGAACATCAGCACCACAACTAAGCCGGTTCACGAGGCCCCGGCCAATGATTCCAGAGACTTGATCCAATGCACCCCCAATTTCCTTCTTAAGCATTTTCACAGCTGAGCTAATTATGTTGGACAGTTCCCTGTAACGTTCAGATCCTTTCAACATTTTATGGCTCAACGATAGACGCTCACATAGTACATCAGTTCTTCTAGCTTCCCTTGCAACTGTTAGCTGTTTCCGCATATTCCTGCAACAGGTAGTGTGCAAAAAAAAAGACATTTACTATTGGTGTACAAATGTAAATAACTATAATACTTGTAACTTGAGAGGGATTGACTTTCGATGGAAATTCTCAACTGAAAGATAAAAAAGTGTACAGACTGTCATGATAAAACTAGCAAAAATAAGAAAAGTAAGAGCCTACCACAATTCCCTAACCCATAATTTAATTCGTTGCCAAGTATTTAACTATCAAATTTTGCTTCGAAATAAGTACACAACTGTTAGGAGTATTGAGTAGATTGACACAACTCTGGCACAAATTTCTCAGGTAGTTATGGATATCACAGTTGACTATAATCTGTTTAAGAGCAAGCACCACACTGCACCTACTCATAGCATGAAGGATATTATTCTTGAATGTTTAAATGAAAAATAGTCAAGAGATTACCTCATTAACCAGTTGATCTTCCCGCAGCAAACACAGTAGAAAGTACCGTCTAACTTGTTGCACGCGTTCTTCATAATGCCAGCCTTTTTATTCTTTAGAGCACACCTTAAATGACATGATAATCCACATGAAATTCCACTATACGGATTATCAGAGCTGCAAACCAACCATAAGCTAGGATCCTTGTTTTCATCATATTTATGGCAAATGCAGCAAGAGCAGCGCTTGCAATATGTATCTCCTCCATTTAGGGTGGCTTGACATGCAACATTTTTGCATATCAAACTTCCAGTAGGGGCCTCTCTGCACATTGACAAATCCGAGTTTACACTTTTAGTTAAATGATGTGGTTGTTCCCCATTTACTTTCTTCTGCACCTCATCTTTGTTGTTCTGGCCCAATGATAAAGCATTTGAATTGTCATCCTTCAGCTGACTGTTCCTTTTTGAAACTAATTTTAACAGGTTGGAAATCATCTTAGATTTTGGAACATTGGTGTATTTCCTCTCCATGCCCAGCTCAGCACAGATAAGCTCGAGAAGATCCCTACGGCTCCAGCATTGAAGAATCTCAGCAGCACTTTGTGGAAACCTTGCAATTTCATAAACTAATTCTCTCTTGTCTTTCAGACTCATCGAGTTTCGTTTGTCTAGATCCATCACAAATTCTGGATGAAAAAATCAGTTGTAGCAACTAGTGACCATTTATTTGACATAAAATTCATAAACAGAATGCTGTAAAGGGAGAGAACAAAGACAACAACAGAATATAAAAACATGACATATTGTAATATAATGATGTGAATAAAATGAGCATTGACACTACTGCATAAAGAAATTGACACCTGTGTTTGCACACACTTCTAACACCAAAAACCAGGGCATGGACGGTCCCTTATCAGGTATCATTGGTTGAAGGATGTGCGGTAGACAGTTTTTTAATTCCAGGTTAAAATCAAACGCATGCCATAGTTAGAGGATAAAAAGTGGACCCTTTTTCAAAAATTTAAATCAGCTGAAAACTACTTTCCTATAGCTAGGAGTTGGTATCAACACAAGTTATACTGCATGCTCCTTTTCTAACACTTGGCTACCATTCAGAAAAGCATCTGGAAGTTAGTTGTACCCAATTCTTACCTTTTAGCGTCTCAGTACTCAGTAGAAACAGGTGCCAAAATTCTTAAGGTTTGAGCAACACTCCTCGGTAAATAAAAAACTAGGGCACCTAAAATCATTTGACATATTTTGAAAAGAAAACTCACAAAAAGGTGAGCAATACGGTCAAATGGATATTGAAATTCTAGCACTGCTCCTGTTCAGCTAACTTTAGATTTGACAAAATGATGAAATTGAAATTCATTCTACACTAAATTTCTCGCATGCTAGCAAGACTATTATTGTCTAGACAGTTTGACAAGTCTACAATCAATCAAAGGGGCTATTTCCATTTTATCATGTCTACAATTCACCATGACCTCAATTATTGCAAACTAAATACTCTACAAGGAGCTTAACAGGGTAAGACTTCATTTCGCTTACATAATTGGACATGCATTCACTTCCTGCCAATCCTCGATCACACAACATGAAACACAATTTTCCTAAACCGGACAGCGTTTAATTATCGTCAATCCTTAAATCAACCAAAATTCAATTAGCTCAATCAATCTCGTTATACATCTCATACACTCCATGATTGGCACTTCAGCTTAAACATCCAAAACTGTAACATACCATCCTACAGATGTTCAAGGAAACATTGAGGGTAAAGATCCAATTGCCCAACAGACCGAAGATTACAAAAATTGTGAATTCCATGCAAATAGCGCAACAAAGATGAAAAAACAAACAAACAGAAGTGAGGAAAGACAAAGAAGTAGAGATTAGAATCACATTGGCCGCATTTAAGAGGTTAGCTATTTTCATCATCTCAACCGCCTTTCAGGGTAGATTTGGCACAGCTCACGAGTGTCAAAACCTACTTCCAGTTCCAGGAATACTTAATGCTTACTCTTTGGCAAGACACACAATGGCTAAATTCCGTGCAAGTTTTCTGATTTTAGAAAGTACATTGCACCACAAGTCAGGTATTTGGATTTTGGTAAAAAAAATTGTGAAATTGACGTTTCTCGATGATGGGCACATGAGTTCTGTTTTGGCCACAAAAACATTATTTTTATAAAAAAATCGCTTGGTTCAGTAGTTGTGAAGCAGTTATCTACCATGTTATAGCTCATGGTGCAGCGGTAAACTTTTTCGACATTATACTTGCATAACCCTCAGTTCGAACTGAGACGCATAATTTTTTGTACTGTTTTACTGACTGACATGTCACTGGTGCAACACCCACTAGAGAAAGTAGACAAAATAATTGAATAGGTAGGGCTCAAACTCAAGACTAAACGGTTGAAAACTATACAGCCATACCATTAGGCTGGGCTACCTCCTTCGTTTACATTACATGGTTTATCCAGCTAATACATCTTCGAGTGTCAAAATTTCAATTTGGTGAAAAAAATATGTTGTTTCGAAATTTCAATAATTTAGGGAAATATATCCCATTCTCGCTGGGACCAAAGAACTTTAAAACGAGATTAAATATTTTCTCAAGAAAGGCTTCTTGTTTCTTTGTTGAAAATTCACACTTCCCAAATTGATTATTTAACTGACACTGTGGGATAGGTTTGGGGATTAGTCGCAAATGTGATTTCGAAACATAAACTTCAGATATAACTTCCAATTGAGTAGCTGTAATTACGGGCCATTATACTCCCTCCGTCCACAAAAGGATGTCTCAATCTAACCCAAATTTGTATGTATCTAGACATGATTTAGTGTGTACATACATGCAAATTTGGTTTAGGTTGAGACATCCTTTTGTGGATGGAGGGAGTACATTACAAGCCTGCCTTATTAGGTTACCTACTCTCCCTCTTTAGAGCTAAAGCTCGCCGCCCTTGGCTTTCCTTCTATCATGCCGCTGCATCTCCTGCACATGCCATGCCAGCCAGTCGCCAGCTGTTGCCCCTCTCTACCCTCCTTAGTCCTCTATCGCTGCCTCTCCACCTACAGTACTACCTTATCTGAAGAGGAGGAGCTCAAGGGCAAGGGATCCCGTGATGGAGAAGGCCGAACATGAACAAGGATGTACATTTATCTTTGGAGTATCAGAAGTGTATCAGGGAATTATCAGGAATTTTTATAGAAAACGAATTAATTTAATAAGCCCAGATAGCATCAGTTTCGTATCAGTATCCAATAAGTACCGGTCGGACAGCTAATTTAGGAATAAATTTGATTGAAACCTCCTGAACGTCGCATTATAAGAACTTTAATCTTGGCTATCAGGTCAGATTTAACGGTGTGGATTTGCTCGTCCCACTCGAAGGTGTTATGATCTGAGATCAAATACAGAATAATCCAAGCAATATTTTGAAGAGATATCAAATGTTGTTGTCGTTTGCTCTTGGCCGTCCAAAACTGACCCGGGATCAAAATGAATAGTACCAGTGCTCCTATTTATGGATATCTCTAATTCTATATTTTTCATACAACTCAACGCAATTCTACGTCTGAACACTACAACAAGGGAAATCTAGAGCACGGAAAAGAGAGAGCAAAATAAATCATCGAAACTTCTGAATATATGGGAGATGTGGCACACGGTACTACCAAATTATAATCAAGATGGACTTCATGATTATGTCCAAACGTGCAAACTCATCTGTCTCAGTACCTTATTTTTTAAGGATAAGCATGGTTGGGCAGTAATGCAAAGAGATGATAATTTTTTTTTGCAGTGATATGCAGAACCATATGAAAAGTTAGCAGCATTCCCATCTGCAGAAACAAAATTACCAGGAAGGCGGAGACTAGAAACCAATCAGTGGCGTCCCTTTTCGCTGAAGTTGGATCTCTGCAAGAACAAAAGTATCATCAATAGTGTTTGGACACATGCAAATATTTTCATATAATCATACACAATTATTAATGGAAATAAATCAATAACACTGGCAGAGAGGACATAATGAATGGGCCTACCATGTGAAGCAGAGTCTACGGTGTTTCTTCAGCAAATCCAGTCAACTTTGCTCGCCACAGGTTCCTCTACAAGGAACAAAAAAACAGAATACCACATCACCTTGTGCTCTACAGGAGCATAGTAGTGTAGGAAAATTCAGACACCAGAAAGATGCAACAAGGCGGCACAATTGAATAGCCCAAACGGAATACAATGAGGAGATGTTGTTTGGGAGAAAACCACTGAGGTTCAGAACTATGAACAAATCCAGCGAAAATTACAGGAGATCGGTGTCATTTCCGACCAGAAGAATCACAGAGGAGGCGGCACAAAAAACTACCACAAAAGTATAACCGCATTGCCTTTGCGACGCATCTACGTCCCACAGGAACCAGAGCAACCCTAGGGAAGGAAATCGCAAGAACCCAACGACATTGCTCCCAACGGCTAGAATAACCCTAGATGTGGACGACACGACACGGCCTAGATGGGGGAGCAATAAACAACAACCAGACACCACGGGCGCCCAACAGCATTGCACGCTCCGTCCAGCCTGATCCGAGGACGAGAATCCTACCTTCCGAAACACGAAGAACCCCAAGAAACGGCGCCCGGAGAAGAGAAATCTCCGAGAAAGAAAAATCTGGGGGCGGATAAATAAATCGGGAGCGAGGGAGGGCGAGGGCTATGGCTGCAGCGGCGCCCTCTTCTGCTGCTCCTCCTCCTGCCGATGCATCGGTGGTGGGGCTAGAGAGAAAGAGAAAGGGAGGAGAGAGGGGAGGGTGTCAGATGCAAAAGCTGATGATGATGGTTGTTGTCAGGGCGTGGGAGGGGGGAGAGGCCGTTTTTGCGGGTGGTTTCCCGATGGGGCATGGGAACAAGCGAAAAACAATGCGAGATTTAGGGCAGAGAGAGGAATGATGGGCCGTATCATGTTCATGGCCCCGTAGGCCAGTGAAATCCAAGCCTGCTTGAACTCAGGCCGAGACTGGCTTATGGAAATTGGGCTAACCAACATTGGGCAAAAAAAACATCGGATAGTCATTTTGGCTCCAGTCCAGTGCTCTTGCTCCCTCTATTTCAAAAATAAAACTATATTTTTAAACTTTTAAAAGATCAAAAAAATCTGCATGTTTTCAGTGATGTGTTCTAGAAAGTTGCAAAATCTTGATTTGAAATATTTTATATTCTGAGCTACATAAAAAATTATATATTTTGGTGATCTAAAAGTGTGTAGTTTTAGATCCACAAATTTTCCCTTTTTGTGTAGCTCAGAATATGAAGTATTTCATATTGAGCTTTTGCACTTTTGCGTGATACAGCATCGACAACATGTACGATTTTTTCAGATTTTTTCTAAAATTTATAAATACGAGTTTTTGAATATTTTATTAATAAAGGGAACACTGTAGTCTGGGAGTAAGAAATCTCTACTCCAAAAACAACTGGATATCTCAACCATCGAAAAAAAAATTCAGTCTTAAAACAGAGTCATACGAGCATATGCTACCACTACGTAAAATGTCACAAAATTCCAAACAAAAATTGAGGGTAAATATCGCACCTAAAGCTTCGCGAAAAAGAAAAACATTTTTGTACCATGTGTAAAAAGACAAATCCGGGTGTTTCAAAATGACTTTGCACGAGACATTTTTTTCTTTTTACACATACCGCAAAATGACTTCTTTGGTGAAATTTTGTGTACGAACATAAGATGTTTATTAAAAACATTATTTAGATTTGTTTGCTATTTTAATATGTTTTAAGATACATTTTACATAATGGGTATATCTGGACCTACGATACAAAACCCCGTGTCCGCGTGCCAGGACGAAGTTTAGGCTACTATCTTCTTGCATGTGTTGACGGAGTCATGTCTTTCAGTCTCCTTGTTAAAGATGGCTAGTTTTCTTTCCTCGTTCATTTCTTTTCCCTTTCCGACCAAGGCCGAGATAGCTAGTGAGCAACAATGCTGACAAAGACTTACCATCCGTCGAACTAACACGGCCAAAAGCCTTTTACGCTCGTGTTCGTTTGTCATGGTCCGTCCGTGTCCATCTCACATCCATGGCCGCCAGCAACATGGCAAGCACCAATCGATCGAGCATCATATTCGCTCCTTCTCACGCAAATCCTTGAAGGTACTTGCAGCTCATCGTCCTTCACATGCGGCATGAAGATACTCCAAGATTCCGTCGTGCATCACGTGGCTCCCGGCAACCAATGGCGGAGCCAGGATTGCCTAATTTTGCATGTTGAGGGGGGCCGGTTAGAGCAAATGAAATAAAAATATGCACTGTTCATAGAAATTTAGAAGCAAATCACTCATGTTAGGTGGGGCCAGGGCCCCTGCTGGTCCCCCCTGTCTCCGCCAGTGCCGGCAACTGTCACACCAGTAGGTTCGATACATCGATGCCACAGAGCTTTGAGCTTGTCGTCCACGCGCGCGCACGGCTGAAAACGAAGCAATAGCGACTCTAGCAGAATCATCAATATCACTGTTGAAATTACGGGTGGGATTTAGACCTAGCTATAGCCAATTTTATTCATGGAAAATAATTGAAACTCATTCATGTATTGTAGTAAGAGGAGGGACTGAGGTTTAATCACACGTTGCTAAGTTGGAGTAGGCCCATCTTATGTAGAAGAGTCTTGTACCGCTCACTATGGTGTGAAAAAATGTATGGCTCACACGCGTTCCCGCTCCGCCGTTAGTCTCATACGCGTCGTGTTCCATGAACAAGCCGAGTCGAGATTAGATCCATACACATTGTGCTATATTTTTCTATTCACGTAAATTGATTGTGTTTATTTTTAGTCATTAAGGGATATGTTATGTGAAAAAACTATTCCCGGGAGTATAGACATGGCGTCTTCGGAACACATTTGTTTCACCAATCAGCTGTACCTTAACTCAGCACATCAGACATGAAATGCACGTGTACGCGCTCATAAATCGTGCATCGATCTAATGGGCCAACCTCGGATTGTTTATAGCTCTAACAAGTACATATACTTTTAAAATATAGAAATTGCTACCATTTTCCCTCCAACATCCAAATAAATTCATCAGGATCACGAAAACTACAGAACACACGTTGAATTGATTGTGGTTACTAACGTATAGTACTACTATTTAGACATTCATGAAGAATCATGGAAATCACAAAATTATACCATGATACAATAGGACGATGTGATTTGAAATACTTTAAAAATTAGATGAATTAACCATCTTATCATCAACTATATATATTCACGAAAATATAGATTGTAAATAGCCTAAATAATGTACTAGCATTGCATTTGCAAGATTAAGAGAGTATATACAGTAGGGGAGTTAGTGTGTAATCGTGCATGACCGAGTTTGCAATAATCCAACTGAATTTTGTAAGCCACTAGATCAGAGTTGAATGGACAGCTAATATTGTTTGAATGCCTCAAACTCGTATTTATTGTGGACAAAGATGTGTGAACTTTGAGCAGATTTTTTTATCATAGCTTCATGTTTCCACCCTTGCAACATTGTGCTCCATGAGATTTAGCTTCTACCATGCAAGTGCGACACGTTATTAATATGAGAAATAAATGTATGCTAGTGATATACTTTAATCTTAAAGCTTAAGTGGACAAATCTTGGTACGTTAGAGATGGGTAAAAACAAAGAAAGGGCCTGAGCAAAACTTTGAAATCACGTTTTATTTTTCTTTGTTTTCTTCAATATACTCCCTCCGATCTATATTAACAGTCGTTGAATTGGATGTATCTAGCAGAAAACTATGTCTAGATACATCCGATACAAGGACAGTTAAATTGATCGGAGCGAGTAGATCCGGCCTTTTGTTTTCGTACCTTATTTTCATCGTGGGTTATAAAATCAGCACATCATAGTTTAGCAACCGCATACTGCGCTTTAGTGTGGGTTTTGCAAAACATATTGTGGTGTGTTTTCATGCAAACTCACTACAGGAAAAGCATTGTTGCCGACGGCTTTTTATCGGGGCCGTCAGCATACCTAGCATATATCGAGCGCTTTTATAAAGGCTGTTGGCAAACTAAAGGCATATAGTAGCTATGCCAATGGTTTTCTTTATGCGGCCATCGGCATACCGAGGTCGTCTGCATATCACATGGGTTCGAATCCTACACCTGATGTGCAAGAACACAATCGAAATGATGTACTAACCAACTAACCTACGGGCTTCTTGTATAGGTTGGAGACACATTTGTTATGTCTATTATCTACACGGTGGTACTAAACATTCACAACAATATTCTTTTGAACACATTGCTTTGTGTACAGACTCGAACATTAACTTGTAGTACTAAAAGTTAACTAGCATATATACATTAACTTTTAGTACTAAAAATTAAATTCGAATATTTTTGTATGCATAATTACTTATTAATTGCAACATTTATAAGTAAAATATTTTTTGCTTGCAAACATAATTATTTATTATGCCCAATATTTGCGTACATAATTATTTATTGTATTCAAATATATTTGCATACATATATCTGCACCATTTATAAGTACAAATATATTGTGATCAATATATTTGCATACATAATTTTTTTCAAGGATCTACAAAATTATTTACTTATGGCACCATTCACACACTCCCCGTGGGAAGGTTACGCACTAGTGCGAAACTCACACTTCGGCTGCAACTGATGGAATCTTGTGATAACTTGTGCTCAAATTTGGTTTTCATCTACCTATACCTGCCCTAACACAATCAAGAAAATAAGTCCATTGGTTAACCAACATTCGACGTCGGTCAAATGAGTAGACGATGTTAGTTAATAGTTAGTTTTTTTTTGCCTAAAACGGAGCTTCGGAGGGTCAAAATTTGTTTGAATCTTATGTGGCGCCCTAACATATGTATACCACACGTGTAATGATGTTGAAATATCCATGGACGGTACTTAGCCCCATAGGAAGGTTCTGAACTTAGAGTGTGAAACCCCCGCTATGGGTCCGCTCAACAAGCCAAGTTCGACTGATGTGGGTTCTTCGGCTGGTTAGAATCACACCAAAACTTGCATTGTCTCCTAATATATGTATACAATGATCGTGGGAAGTGGAATGAGACAATATCAGACACTCAAGTATGACTTTGGCTTTCACCAACATCAATTATTTCGCACAAAGGTTCTGCACTCAGAGCTGGAAACTCCCCCTTGGGGTATCGAAGAGAATCTTGTGACAAGTTGGCCTTTTTGGTCTTCCATCTTCCTATGTTCTACCCTAACACAACCAAATAAAAATTCCATCGATCTACCCCTTCGCTAAAAGTCAAGGGGGGTAGACCCTACCGATCAACGGGACAGGATTTACCAGGCGTGGGGGCTTATGAGCGTCTGTGTCTTAACATATGTATACAAGTGTGGTGGGATGTGGAAAGAGACAATAAACTCACAAGTGTGATTGGCTTCTGTATGTATACAAGTGTCGTCATAGATAGTGTCGAAGCCGCATGCAGAACCACTTAGACACGTTTACGTGTATCCCGACGGCCAAACCCTCGGCATATCCTCCTAGGTATGTCGACAGCCTAGCCCTCGGCATATGCCGGCACCAGCGAGCAACCGGGGTGATGCCACGTCGCATGATATGCCGATGGACCGACCGACAAATAGCCCGACGTCGTCCAACGGACATCGCTGCTACTTTTATTTGCCGACGGCTTGATTGGTTGACGGTACAACAAAATCGTCGGCACACGCGTGTATGCCGACATCTTTTCCATGCATACCGACCGAGAATACGCCGACGGCCATATGCCGGCGACATCGGCATACCAGTTTGCCGACGGTCTCTAGCCATATGGCCATCGGCGTTGGCATACCAGTTTGCCAATGGTTTCTAGCCGTCGACATGCATATAGCCCTGTAGGGACTGTTCCAGGAGTTGAGTGTTCTGGAACCGTCGGCATATAGCCCGTTTTCTGTAGGGACTGTTCCAGGAGTTGAGTGTTCTGGGAAAAAGGATACGAAAATAAAATCGTCCTCCACATCCGAGGAGTCGGGAAAGGAAGAAAAAGTAGAGTCCGGCATGGCAACACCTCCTAGCCGTGATCGATCACACCACAAGTGTGTGTTTACACTGGGCCCGACAGCGCCACTGTTCACACCCGACGCCGCGCGCGCTAACCAGAACCGTCTCGGCCCCGAGTCCACCCGACCGCTGACGTCAGCGCTCACCCAGCCCGTCGGTGGCCCACCCGCAAACTAGGCGTGGGCCGGCCGGCTATAAAGCGCGCCCCGCTCTCCCTGTCCGTCCTCAACCAACGTCTCGCCTCATCGGTCACAACCCGTACATTGTCGCGCGCAGCACTCCACAAATTAAGCACTCGCCGGATAGGAGGAGGATGGCACCCACGGCGGCGGAGCAGGGGAGCAGCAGCACCCGAGGAAGGCGGTGGGTCTGGCGGCGCGCGACGCCTCCGCCACCTCTCCCCGCTCGCCATCACCCGCAGGTACGTACCCCTCGATCGATCGCCCCGTAGGTAGGGTTTTCGCCTTCGTCGCGCGAGCGTCGCCGGCGGTGCGCTGCGCCGTCCGATCCGGTCGGTGTTCGATGGATCTTCCCCCCCCCCCCCCCCCCCCCCCGTGGCAGCGTACCGTACGTACCGCCCTGCCCAGCCCTGCATGCTTCCGTGGAATAATTTATTATGGAGAAATTCGTCGTCTAGCGACGACGACGGTTAATCGTACTGTACTATCTCGAAATCGCAGAATTAATTTGCGAGATTTCGTCTGGAGCAAACAAATCCTCCGATATCCTCGACGTGCATGATTCTAGCAGATTTGCGTGGCCTGTCTGCCTTATCTGGTTTGTTGAGATTCCTAAAATAGTCTCTGTGGCATGTGAGACCGTGGGTCTTCATGAAATACGACTGGATTCCTCAACCAAAATTATCGACACCACTGTTTTGGGGCGAATCTTTGACGCCTCGGTTGGTTGTGAAGACATGTCACCCTCAGTTAGTTACTTGTCGGTCCGTGCCAGCTAGTAGTACACTCGCACAACCGTGCGTGGGTGTGTGTTTCGCTTTTGCTCTTTCTATGTGTGGTATGAATTGAGTGGCTCATGTGGGCAAACCGCAACGGCACACCCGTTTATTCAGTGACTGCATTCAACCGTAGGAATTGACATGCTTGGACTGCCTCCCATGGAGTTTGTTGTGATTACGATCATCATCATTGTTGTTGCCTTTTCTGGGTAGAAACCTCATAATCAAAATTAAGATTTTAGTTTTTTTGGGTAAAGAATGAATTTATGCAAATAGTTAGAGCAGGATACATCAACCTTGGTTGTTAACCCAAATTTACTAGTGAAATCCTTAATTTCTACATGTGGGTAAACCGTGTCCATTATGTACTTGAACTTTTCACAGCCGTATCGTTGTCACAGCCGTGGGCAAATACTCCCTCCGTTCGAAAAAGGATGTCACAAAAATAAACTATAGATAGATCATTTTTGTGACATCCTTTTCCGAACGGAGGGAGTAGTACTTTTGTAGTTTGTAGATGGTGCTAGCAGTTCTGTATCGTTGTCACAGCCGTGCCAGTGTGCTAAGGGCTGTATAAGGTGGTTGAGATGGGTGGATCTTTCATTGGCACTCTTACAATTTGCTTTGTAAACTATTTAGAAGATTTGTTTCACATGTGAACTTTGGTTTACCGAATCATTTGACATGTTGCTAATACTTGCTCTGATGAGTGAAGTCAATAGTCTAAATAAAAAATAAGCAGATTTTTTTATTGTTTGCATGCATGGAAGGCTAGACAAATTTCTCCAGTGACAACCACTGAATTTAGTCGATGACGAATCTATTAGTTTGTTCTGATCTTTCCCGAAAATTTCTGGTGTAAGTACTCGCACATACATGAGCCGAAATAGTGCTTCTTTTCATGGCGTGTTCCTTTTTTTCCTAATTTTTCAGGAGTACCGGAGATGACGATGTCGCGATAAAGATTCTGTACTGCGGGATCTGCCACTCTGACCTGCACAGCATCAAGAACGACTGGAAGAACGCCAAGTACCCGATGATCCCTGGGCACGAGATCGCCGGCGAGGTCACCGAGGTGGGCAAGAACGTGGCCAAGTTCAAGGCCGGCGACCGTGTGGGCGTCGGGTGCATGGTGAACTCGTGCCAGTCGTGCGAGAGCTGCAACAAGGGCTTCGAGAACCACTGCCCGGGCATTATCTTGACCTACAACTCGGACGACGTTGACGGCACTGTCACCTACGGCGGCTACTCCAGCATGGTGGTGGTGCACGAGCGCTTCGTGGTCCGGTTCCCTGACACCATGCCGCTGGACAAGGGCGCGCCGCTGCTGTGCGCCGGCATCACCGTGTACAGCCCCATGAAGTACCACGGGCTGAACGTCCCCGGGTTGCACCTGGGCGTGCTGGGCCTGGGCGGGCTGGGTCACGTCGCGGTCAAGTTTGGCAAGGCGTTCGGGATGAAGGTGACGGTGATCAGCTCGTCGCCAGGGAAGAAGGAGGAGGCCCTCGAGCGGCTCGGCGCCGATGCGTTCGTCATCAGCAAGAACTCCGACGAGATGAAGGTATATTATGCGGGTTACACTTACTCCGGTGATTCAGAACACTTTCTCCGTACAGTGGAGATCGAGGAAGAACGGGGGTGCTCATGTTTGTTTGCTTGTTGATTGATGTCTTTACAGGCTGCGGCGAGCACCATGGATGGCATCATAAACACGGTGTCTGCAAACATCCCCATGGCCCCTCTCTTCGGCCTGCTGAAGCCCAACGGCAAGATGGTCATGGTCGGCCTCCCCGAGAAGCCCATCGAGATCCCTCCCTTCGCTCTGGTTGCCGGTAAGTTCTCAGTGGTGTCTTGCAATCAGAACAAATTATACATTGATCGATCAGAGGCATGAAACAGCAGAGCATTATGGTGCGAACTGATGCATACTGTCCGTGTGGCTGTGTTGTTTACAGCGAGCAAGACCCTGGCGGGGAGCATCATCGGCGGCATGAGCGATACACAGGAGATGCTGGACCTCGCGGCGAAGCACGGCGTGACGGCGGACATCGAGGTGGTCGGCGCGGACTATGTGAACACGGCCATGGAGCGCCTCGCCAAGGCCGACGTCAGGTATCGCTTCGTCATCGACATCGGCAACACCCTCGACAAGGCCTGCGCCACCACCACCGAGTGACCTGCCGCGCGGCTAAACCAGCCGACGTACTCACCGCTGCTTAGGATCTATTCTTATTAGTAGGAAAACAATAAACGATCTAATTCTTGGCAGTGGTGTTTTGGTGTATTGTTGTAGACATCGTTGTTTGTGAGGGGACTTCGTTGGAGGATGGATGTGCAGGACTGCTTATTGACGTGATAATTGATTTGCCTATTTTATTCCTAACTACTCTTTTCTATTGTCTGCTCTCTACAAAAGATTCCAGCCTAGCAAGAAATGATAATTAATTAGACGTCTTGTTTCAGTCTATATCTGTCTACATTGAAATAACCGAGACAATTTATAATTTGTAACAGAGGGAGTGTGTTTTAAGATTAGAGTTTTATATAAACTTTTTGGTAGCTCAAATTGAACAACTTTTTCTATTTAGAAACAAAGGTAATATTAAAGTGATGGTTTATCCACACCCTCTCTTTATCCCATGGGCACACTTTAACAAGTTACTCTCTCCGTTTTTAAATATAAGATGTTTTAGGTCCCTCACATGTTGACTAGGCGCAGACCCAAATGAGTGAACATACACACTAAAATATGTCTAAATACATGTAAAAATTGAATATGAACAAAAGCTAAAACATCTTATATTAAAAAACGGAGGGAGTAGCTTCTAATTCCATCACTGACTCGTATTGACTCATGTGTGCTAGTTAATACGAGTAACAAATTAAAAACAACACAGTACAAACTGGTTCGTCACTGTATCAATCATCTTGTGCTAGTCGGGCCGAGGGAACAACTTATTTGAACTAGAGAAGAAATCTCAGTAATCTAGCACAGGTACATATATCTATATATCACAACATACTCCTATGTGGCTCACCAACTTTGCAAATTGTTGTCCTTGTGTCTGCTACATCATAGCAAAATATTATCGAGCAATCTTGTAAGGAAACAGCCGCTCACACTGAGTGGCGCAGACATAGGTTTGGCGACTTAAGTCCTTGATTGAAGTCGAAGTGCCATAAAGAGTCGTCGAGCCTGATGTAACCAAGAACAGGCTTACATAACCTAATGTCTCGTGAACGGGCGCTCTGCCAGCAATGCGGTGCAGATCTCAGATGTCGGCAGTGTCTATACATGCGCCGCAACCTGCAAAAAGTAACTATCTTACTTCAGACAATTTGATGAAGAAGCGAAGCACCAGAGTTCCGGATAGCGAGATAGACAATTTGGAAGAATATTTAACCGTGGTCTATTTGAAACTTTCAACCTTTCCTGCCAAAGCTGCTACAAGACTGAGAAAACAGAGTAAACAGAAAATAAAATGGGGAAACTCACGATCTGGTGATCCGTTTAGGAATTCCTCTTCTTAGCAACTCTAACTTGGAGCATCAGATGGACATCTCTCTTGAATATGGACCTCAATTCTTCATTGGCTTCAATACCGATTCTCCTGAAACATTTATTCCAAAACAACACATCAGTATCAAGACTGGCAAGAGTACCTGCTATAGTACATTTGATTGTAGGTGTAAATTGAATATGTGCTTCACTAAAGAAGCCAACAAATTAGTACTCAAATACATACAAGAATAATTCTCGTCATACATCTAACTGGAAGAGTGAGAAGGGAAGGCGATTCACCAAAGAAATAGCTTGTCATATTAATACAGGGGAGATTGTTTGCACACAAGAATGTTACCCAATCTTAGAGCCATTTTTTCCAACAAGAATCTGCCGTTGGCTCTCCTTGGGTGCAATGAAGTGTTGTTCCACCCTAAGAGAACCATCTTTTAGCTCCTTCCAATCCATCAGCCGATGCTCAATTACATATGGGATTTCCTGTAGAAAGTCATATTTAGCAAATAACTCTGTAGTAATTAGGGAATGCCCAGGTTAAAAGCAGAATTATTTTCAAGAATTACTTGGTGAATATGATCCAGCATCTTCTCTCGCACAACCTCCAATGATATGGTTTTCATTACTTCTTCAGTCATTGTGGTTGGCTCCTCATCCCAAGGTCTTCTCACTGCCTAACATAGAAGAGACAAGTTTCTCACTGCCTATACACAGGAGAAATATTTGGGATATTGATCATAAAAAGTTGATTTCACCACATAAATTTGCTACTAGCAAGCACCTAATGGGGGATCATAAACTCCAAAACCATTTGATCAATTTCATTCAGCAAGTAAGATCGGTCACTTTGATGGAATGGTAGGAGCAAGAAATACAAGCAGTAAAAAAAAGTTATATCTGCTAAAATTCGACAGAGAACTATCTTAACTTAACTTAACAAAGCCTTTTGTCCCAAACAAGTTGGGGTAGGCTAGATATGAAACCCTGTCACGAGGACTTCTCAGGAGGTCACCCATCCTGGTACTACTCTCGCCCAAATGGGTTTCATATCCATGGGACTAGCTAGTTTTTACGTTGGCTCGCCAAGCCTATCACAACCCTTAGATATGAAACCTTTCATGAGGACTTTCCAGGAGGTCACCCACCCTAGTACTACTCTCGTGGGTTTCATATCCATGGGACTGGCTAGTTTTTACGTTGGCTCGCCAAGCCTATCACAACCCTCCTCCTTTATCCGGGCTTGGGACCGGCTATGCCTAGAAGACATAGGTGGAGTTGATAGAGAACTATAACAGAGTTATTCATCCTAAGAAGCTGCTTTCATAGGATTATAAGCAGGACATGAGATGGACATTTCAATCTACACAACAGTACATCAGTACCGATCTAACTATTATGAAACCCAAGATCCGAGCATCCAACTTTCCTGAAACTCTGATATTTTCTTAATTGTAATTACAAGAACGTCTACAAGTAAAGAGAATACCGCCATTCCGTAAACTGAATGTTGGGAGTAAATTAATATACCTGGTCCATCAAGTATTGCACAAGATCTTTCACTCCTTTGCCTTTTAGTCCAGATACCATGAAGTACCTAACAAACATTCCAAGCAACTTTAATCAGGCATATGAAGAATCGAAGGCAATGTAAACCCCAATGCAGAATATAAGGAACCTCTCAAATCCAGGAAGATCTTCAAATTCCTTTGCAACTTTCAGCAAGTCTTTTTTGTCTTCCACTAGGTCAACCTTATTCATGCATAATATACGCTTCTGGCTTGGATTCACCTCGGCACCCAATCGTTTGATCAACTTTATTACTCGTGAATCAGGCCTGCATAAATCAACACGTGGTTAAGTAGTTTGCTTATCATGACAAATGAAACAGATGTGAAACCGAGACATTACATATTCAGATGCCTGTTGACATCAAACATGACTATTAGTAAATCATAGAGGTTAACTGAGCTCCAGGCACTCTCCACACGAACTTTGACATCCCTATGAGGAACTCCATGGTGCCCTAACATGAGACCTGGGGTATCAAACAAGCACTGTAGATAATTTTATCAGCTGAAAATTACTCAAACTTCAAGAAAATTTTGAACACGGTTGGAGAAGGCATTTTCTGTAGCAGGTATTACTGGTCTTACTATGTTTTGATGGAAAAGGAAGTAACTTGTGCTTTAAGTTAGACATATAAATTTATTATTTTTCACAGAAAAAATCCATGTGACGAGCCAAATTGACTAGCACTATGGATGTAACAAGATTTCTTAATGCAGTCAGCAAGTAGCTAAGTAGAAAATACAAGCACTCCATGACATCAAACATAATACACATCATTTCCAGATTCCAATTACTGTCAAAGAAGATTCTCAGGAAGTCATGCAAATGTCGAAATCAAAATCCTACTAGCACAAGCAGATATTTGATAACAGAACATACTATCTGAGTTTTCCCTTTTGTCAGCACCCCTAAAATTTCATGGGTTGTTGTATTTGTCTTGCGGGAGACTGCCGCCACTTTTGAGCCAACCTGTTACCAGATATGAACAAAAAACATAAGACATCACTATGGATACATGTTACTTCTACTAATATTGAAACTGAACAAACTTTAAATTAAACCAGAAGAAATGCAACCAAAAGAAATACTGTCATTAAATCTGGAACTGGATCAATGTAGTCCGATGGACTTTGGATTAGAAATTCGTTGGGTTCAATTGGATTGGGCCTCACTCACTGGACATGGATATTGTGGACATTTGGTCCTACAATATTGAATGGACTTTGGACCTAAAGATTGGATAGTACAACATCCACTAAACACTGTGCATCGGCCGCCACCAGCACGAGATTGAACCACCGTAACATAGCTTCATATCTACTGTAGCAGTCGTCTTCTAGATGCTTCCCGTCTCGCGTCAGGCACGATGCACGCCCGCCGTTGGCGCCCCATCTCGCGTCGTCCGTCTCCATGCGCGCCCACGCCGGATCTCCATCTCGCGTCTGTCGCCATGCGCGCCTGCCTCCGGCTCTCCGTCTCGCGTCCATCGCCATGCGCTCCCGCCACCCACGCTCAGTATCGCGTCCGTCGTGCGTTCCCCTCTGCTGGCAGCTCCCCGTCGAACGTGTTGGCCGTCCCTGTCTCACATCCGTCGTCGTCGTTTTCTCATCTACTCGTGAACGCCTAAGGCAGTGTGTGTTCAGAATTAAGGTCCGTTTGGACTATGGATATCCAAGTAACAATTGCTTTGGATTTGGATGGATTTGGGCACTGCACAACGAAGCGTGGGCTGGACATGGATAAGAGGACGTTGGAGTGGATATTTGTTGGACACATCTGTTTTGGATTTGGACACTGATCCAATTCCAGATTTAACTGTCATATTGGCAGCACAGCAAGCACCAATTGAACCATCAACTATTAGTAATCCCTTATTGTCTTGAATGGCCCGTGTTACTCTAGTACACAAAATGACATCGGAAGCTGAACAGAGAGCTATGCAAGGGAGGAATTGGTGCAGATTAGCTATTTAGCTTGGTTCTATACATTAGTTTGGCCATTATCTCTCAAATTAGTACCAAGCAAATGAAGATTCTGCCTCCTACTATGTAACACATGTCACAAACTCTACCATTGACATATTTATGAAATGGAACACGCAAAGAAAGAGCAGAAAGCACGTACCACGGTGTTGGTGAGCGACGACTTGCCGGCGTTGGGCGCGCCGACGATCCCGACGGAGAGCGACATCTGGTCCTCCTCCCTGACCTCCCCGGGCCCCTCTTCCTCATCCTCGTCGGGCGGCTCCATCGCCGCCTCGAGTAGAGCTAGCGCCACCTCCCGCGACCGCTCCTCCTCCACCGGGTCCTCCACCCCAATCCCCGCATTATTCTCCCCGAAGAGCGCCTCGTCGGCGCGCGCGCGGAGCGAGCGGTCGAAGCGGAGCTTCCGCAGCGCGGAGACAGGGTTGTGCGTGCGCGCTGCGGAGGCTGGTGCGGGGCCCGAGCCCGAGGGTGGAAGGGAGAAGTCGGCGCTGTTGAAATCGGCGTCGGGGGCGGCGGAGTCGGAATCTGAGGAGGCGCCGGCGGCGGAGGAGGAAGTAGAGAGAAGGCGGAGGACGGGGAGGGGGAAGTGGGTGGCAGGGGCCGCTAGCGTCTGAAGGGGGCGGAGAGCTCGGACGACGCGGCGCATGGCGGCGGAGGAGGAGGCGGCGCCCGGCGGCGGAGGGTTTAAGGCTGGTTTTTTGGAGAGATGCGGGGAGAAGGAAGGGAGGAATGGAGCGAGAAGGTGTGTAACGGGCTTTGTGGGCCTTTGGGTTATGCACGCGCGGATGTGAGTGGGCCTTTGTCTTGGACTCTTAGGGATCAATTGGTCGCAATTGGGGTAACTTCTCGAAAATGCCCGTTTTGCACCCTCAAATGTGGCCCGATCTGGAGCGAAACATGGAACCAGCACCGGTAGGACTATCAAAAGTAGCGAATCAAGCTTTCTAGCTCTGTAGGAGAACGGGGTAGGCTATGCTAGCACAAATTAAAATTTCCACCGCATACATCCCGGAAACCATGCCAGTACTTGACGGAGCACAAATTATCTCACGACGCGCAATGCAGCTAAAGACTATCGATACGCGCGTCGCTGCCGTATAGTGGTACTACTCCTCACGATCCCACGAACAGCACCTCACGAATCACATGAAGGATTCGACCAAGCGCCACAAGTGTGCCGCCCACAAGGTATCCACACGTACAGGGCGCGGAACACCGTGGTCTGGGTGGAGAGAGTGCGGCGTCTAGGGTTTGTATTAGTGTGTTCTAGGCTGCCCACTCATCTCTTATATATCTCAGGTTTAACATATATGTGTTGCATAAAGGTGGATTATTGTTTGAGTGGGAGGCAACGTTCCCGTCGATACCGAGATGTCTGTGAACTATGGTGTCTTCATCAATTTAGGGTGTGTACGTTCATAGGGGTGGGTGTTAGCAAAAAGAATTTTCATGTTTTGTGTCATTTCAGAGATAAGGTTAATCTTTCTTGAGACCCGGTTCCTCTTTTTTGCGTGCTCCTATAGCATTGGTTGATCATGCACCTTCCTTCATTGGGCAGATATCTCATCATGGAGATGTTTAGTTCCCTAATGTGTATGTCATTAATATGAAGACCCACTAAAGGCTTGTTCGGTTCGACGGGGTTTCAAATGAATCGTGGGTATGATTAACCCTAACCAAATGGATTAGAGTGGATTAGAAATGGAGGAGAGATTTCGGTTTGCATGGGATTTAATGCATCTCAATCCTTGTCGATCCCTTTCAAACTCTTGACAAGGACTGAGGTGGATTAAATCCCTTACAAGTTAGTTACGGAGGGGATTATGCTGGAAAATTAGACAATAATTTCATGATTAATTCCAGAATATTAAGCATGACAACCGCAACTACTAACATGTTAAATACGAACATTGATGGGGATGTACCCTTCGGGTGTCTGCTATGAGGATATCTGGTGCACGTACGAGCTGAGGCCCATGGACAGGCCTCGACCAAAGCCCACGAAGGTGGCCCAAGAAGATGGCGTATGCTCCAAGTTTAGTAAACCCTACGTCGGTAGAAACCGATCTTACCTGTAAACCGGATCGGTTGCAAATCCCCGAGACCCAGCCTCCTATATAAAGGCTGGGAGAGCCGCCGATCTAAGGCAAGCAATACTCGAACCACCATAGCCCTGGCAAGATCGCATCTCGCCGGGACATCGCTGTAACTCCATTGTACACCTCATACATCAATAACCAGACAAGCAGGAAGTAGGATGTTACCCTCCGGGGGCCTGAACCTGGGTAAACCTCGCTTGTCAGCCGACGATACTACCAGCATCACCACGTCTCTCCCCTCTAAACACAACCCTAGGTACCGAACTATGGGTATTGATGAGTTAACCCCTCGTCAATTGGCGCCGTCTGTGGGAACTACTGGTGTTGGATCTGCGGTTTCGGCGGCTCCATCAGCAAACGGCAACTCGCCGACCTCGGAGGCGAAGATTGACTCGCCAACTTCATCAGCAAACGACAACCCGCCGACCTCGGAGGCGAAGATCGACTCGCCAACTTCATCGCAAACGGCAACCCGCTGACCTCGGAGGCGAAGATCGACTCGCCAACTTCATCAGCAAACGGCAACCCGCCGATTCCTTCGGCGAAGATTGACTCGCCTACTCCACTAGCAAAAGGCAACTCGCCACCTCCATCGATCATCGCGCCGATGTACTTCGGCCCCGTCGGGTTCGACCCGCACCATCCAATCGCGCGCCCGGTATTTGCGGATCTCCACTCAGGTGCGGATATGACTTTTGGTAACTTCAATTTCCATGTTAGTCGTTGGGGAACGCAAAACTTGACAGATCCACGTCAACTCGTGGCAATCGCGCCCGCATCTCCGTCGATCGCACCTGCACCAATTGTGGCCGCGCTGTCGATTCCTTCATCAGCCGCACCCGCGTCGTCGAATACACAATTCACGATTCTTTCGTCGGCAAAAAATGCGTCTTCATCGACCGTTTCACCAAGCTCTGCATCGGCATCTTTCGACCTCCACGGCGAAGCCGAAGAGGATGTCGAGTCGGTCGTCCAATACGACAGCGACGAGCCACGCATGCAGTATGAGGACTGCAGCGACTTCGACTATTCCACCGACGACAGCGGTGGTGAAAAAGGCATAATCTCAAACGCCATCCCTTTTCAAGTCTATATGGCTTTGGGAAATAACGGCGCAGAAGGCGAGACATCTGAAACCGCAGCTCGTCGCGCACCACCAGCATATCCCGCCACGGTAACCATGCCGGACGGTCAGACGCAACTCGTCATCATGGAAGAGATGGCAGCAAAAGAAAAAAAGGTCATTGAAGAATGCCTCCTAATGCCCGAAGGTTCGACTCACGAAGAACTCGCAACATACCAATACTTCATGTGGCAAGAAAATCTTCGACTGAAGAACTACAAAGCAACACTCGACGAGCGGAGGAGACAGGCCAGCGTGTCGAGTGCGCGACGAGCACAGTTGTCATCCCTCCACTCGACATGGCAAACTTCTGCACGGCATCATTCCAGGGTGCCATGCCTCTCCGAGAGGGACCGAGCGGATCTTACCCGCAATCTGGATGTGTCATTCATGACAGTCGACGAAGAAGGAATCCCTGTCCCCAAGACAGCCGAGGAGCCTTGATGTCAGTATCCGCATATCTCAGAACAATGCAGCCAGCTGCAAACGATCCAAACGGGGCAATGCACCGACAGCAAATCAGATCCCTCAATTTAGCTGCTGCGGCATTGGCTCCTGCAGTCGACGGTGTCGAAGGAAGCACGCCACATGGTGGAAGCAGAACCCGTCGCGCGGAAAGCCCACAAAGAGCACTGCAAACCCAGCAATCGCGACCGCAATGTCACAATACGTGAGGACCGAGATCGTGGACGTCGCGACAGCGATAGGAGCACTCGACATCCGCGGAGGATAGCGGTGTACACGGAGTCGTAACTCAGCATCGAGTAAGCAAAAGTCGCTCCGGGAGGTCGCTCCTCGGGCAGCGAGTCACGCTCAGACGATGAGTTCGAGCCATGTGGGTCCTTGTGCTTCAGTCGACGCATCCGTGAGACCAAGATGCCCAAAGGGTTCAAACTCACATCTGAAACACCCAAATTCAACGGTAGACAGGAGCCAGCATCTTGGCTCGAGGACTACAAGATAGCAGTCGCATGCCAGCGCGGCACTCTCACAACTGCCATGCAGTACATACAGCTGATGCTCGAGGGCGCGGCCCGTGCTTGGCTCAGAAACTTACCCCTCATGCATACGATTCATGGGACGACTTTGAGGAGGACTTCGTCAAGAACTTCAACGTGACATGCGACCGACCTGCCACGTTCGAAGAACTGCGAGCCTGCAAGCAGCGTTCGGACGAGACGCTGCGATCATACATCCGACGCTGGACCACCATACGCAACTCCATAGGCACTATCTCGGAGGACAGAGCTATTGATGCTTTCACGGCAGGCCTCGCCAGGCTCGACTTCCAGGAGGCACTCGGGCGCGAGAAACCGAAGTCCGTTGCCGCCCTCTTGAAGGTTGCCAATGAGTGGGCACGGCGAAGACTCGATACGAGATAAGCAAAGCGGGTCACCACGCTGCGACAACAAGACTGGAGTCGCAAGGACGGCCGTAGCAACGACCGTAGAAAGAGGCGCAAATCCCGTAATTATGATGATGAGGAAGGCGCTGGCCTTGTCGCAGCAGTCGACACGCGCGATGAGCGCGACCGAGGCAGAAACCGTCAGGACGATCGCGAGGGCCGATATGACGATCGCAGTCGCGATTACGCCCCGCGCAATGATGGATACCGCAAACGGGAGTGGAGAAAACCCCGAGAAGACCCGCAAAATGAACGCGAACTCGAGAGGAAATCGAGGAAGAATGCCGATTCCACATGTTCAAAGGTGAAGATGGTAAGCTTCACTCGAAACATCTGCTGAAAGACTGCAGAAAATTCACAAGGTTAGCGCTGGCTACGTCAAACGCTATCACCCGAGGCCGGCTGCGGCGCGCTACCGGCTCTGCCGCCCCTTCCGGCGCCAGCAGCCGCAAACATAGCAGGCGCTATCCATCACCAGCAGCTCATAGAAGCTCCAGCAGCAGCAGAACCATATCCCGAGGCACGCGGGCAGATGAACATGATACAAAAAGGACGTCCCTCTAACAGGGAGCAAAAGCTGATAACCCGACAAGTCAATCTGGCTGTCATGGCGCCACCCCCGTTCCTGAGTACTTGAAGGGGTCAGAAACCAGCATCACCTTCTCCCGCGAGGATCATCCACCTGCCATAGCTCGCCCAGGGCACGCTGCTTTGGTACTCGACGCTCAAATCGGTGGCTACGCCATGTCCAAGGTCTTCATGGATGGAGGAAGTGGAATCAACATCCTATTTGCAGATACGCTCCGCAAGATGAACCACTCGACGGAAAACTTGCCCAAGTCAAGCAACACCTTCCACGGTATGTCCCAGGCAAAGCGGTTTACCCGCTCGGCACAGTGCAGTTCCCGGTCGTCTTCGGCGGGCCAGGAAACTTCAGAACGGAGAAGATCGACTTCGAGGTCGTCGACTGGAAATCACAATACCATGCTATATTGGGACACCCGACATTCGCTCGGTTTATGGCGGTCCCGCATTACGCATATCTCAAGTTGAAGATGCCAGGACCAAACGGTGTCATCACGGTGAACGGGAACTTCCAACGCTCGGATAGTTCGACAGGGAGTTCAGCAAAATATCCGAGTTCTTCGGCATGCAGGAGCAGCTCGCAGAGCTCTCTATCACCAATGACCGCACACTCCTCCCTGAGGCCAAAAAACCGGCACCCGATGCTGCCTTCAACGCAATAAATGACACACGATCGCATCAGGTGCACCCGACGGATCCGTCCAAGACGGTCAACGTGTCATCAAGCTTAACTCCCGCATAGCAAGGCGCGCTCGTCAAGTTCCTCCGTGAGAACTGGGAAATTTTTGCCTGGTGTCTAGCCGATATGCCAGGTATTCCTATGGAATTTGCCGAGCACTCTCTTCAATTGTTTCCAGATACGAGACCTGTGAAGAAAACGATGCGCCGCTTCTCTGAGCCGAAGCGGAAGGCCATAGGTGAAGAAGTCGACAGGCTACTCGCAGCCAAGTTCATCCACGAGATAAAGAAATCTGACTAGGTCGCCAATCCATTCCTCGTGCCGAAGAAGCATACAAAGATCCTCCGCATGTGTGTCGACTTCACCGCCCTCAACAAGTGCTGCCCCAAGGACCACTTCCCGCTACCTCGCATCAACCAGATAGTTGATTCGACTGCGGGCTGCGCACGCCTATCCATCCTGGATGCCTACTCAGGCTATAATCAGATAAGGATGAAGGCCGAAGACGAGGACAAAACAGCCTTCATAACGCCACACGGCGTCTACTGCTACACCACAATGCCCTTCGGGCTCAAGAACGCGGGTGCTACGTACCAGCGTATGATGCAAAATTGCCTCAGCAAACAGATTGGGCGCAACATCCAAGTCTACGTCGACGACATCGTCATCAAAACCAAACAGGAGGACACCCTCCTCGATGACCTGCGCTAGACATTCGCCAATCTCAACCGATACAATATCAAGCTCAACCCCAAGAAGTGCGTTTTCGGCGTACCAGCCGGACAGCTTTTGGGATACCTTGTCTCAGCTCGAGGCATTGAGGCGGACCCGGAGAAGATACAGGCCATACTTACTATGGAACAGCCGACCAAACTTCGAGAGGTGCAAAGACTAGCGGGTCGAGTGGCCGCTCTCAGTCGATTCATCAGCAAGCTCGGCGAAAAAGCGCTCCCTTTCTATCAGCTGATGAAGAAGTCAGACAACTTCGAGTGGATGCCAGAAGCTCAAGCAGCCTTCGTCGACCTGAAGCGCACACTCACAACTCCTCCAATCTGGTCGCGCCTCGGGAGCGTGAACCGCTGTTCTTGTATGTCTCCGCCACCAACCAGGTGGTCAGTACCGTCCTCGTTGTCGAGTGTATGGAAGAAGGGCACAATCATAGCATACAGGGACCCGTGTACTACCTCAGCGAGGTTCTCTCCATATCAAAACAGCGGTACCCGCACTACCAGAAGCTGGCTTATGCCGTATTCATGACATCACACAAAGTCGTGCACTATTTCGTCGAGCATCTGATCACTGTCGTCAGCGCGACAGGCATACGTGATATCCTCACCAACCCTGACGCGACCGGGGGTCGCTAAGTGGGTCATCGAGCTTGGATCTCAAGATATAAAGTACGAACACCCGAAGGCCATCAAAGCTCAAGTCTTGCCTGACTTCACCACCGAGTGGATTGAAGCTCAGCTACCAGGAATCCTAGATGTGTCCAACTCGTGGACTATGTTCTTCGATGGGTCGAAGAAAAATGAAGGCGCGGGCGCAGGTGTCATACTCATATCCCCATGAGGGGATAATCTTCGCTACGTCTTGCATATGGATTTCTCCAAACCCTCTAACAAAGAGGCTGAGTACGAAGCCCTCCTGCACGGCATGAAGATGGTAAAAGCTTGCGGGTGCACACGCCTCATGATCTATGGTGACTCAAATCTCATGGTGCAGCAAACGATGAAAGCATGCGACGCCACTGCAGATAACATGATCGCTTATCGCGAGTTATACAACACCATGGAGGGCAATTTTGACGGCTACGAGTTACGCCACATCGGGCGTGAAAGCAACGAGGAAGCAGATATGCTGGCCAACCTTGGCTCCACCAAAGCATCAGTACCACCTGGCGTCTTCCTCGAGCGTATCGCGCAGAGATCTTGAAAGGACAATGATGTCGCCTAGAGGGGGGTGAATAGGCGATTTAAGACTTTTCCAGTTTAGTCTTGCTAATTGCGGAATAAAACTAGGTGTTTAAATTAACAAGCCAATAACCTAAATAAACTAGGCTCACCTATGTGCACCAACAACTTATGCTAAGCAAGACAAGCAACAAGGTGATAGCAAGATAGAATACTTCAAGCACAAAGGCTATCACAATGTAAAGTGCATAAGTAAAGAGCTCGGGTATAGAAATAACCGAGGCACGCGGAGACGAGGATGTATTCCCGAGTTCCTCCTTCTTAGGCGAGTATGTCTCATTGGAGAGGTGTGAGGCACCACAAAGGTCGATCTCAACGCCACAAAGGCTCACCCTATTCTCCGATGAACCGCACCACAAAGGTTTGGTTCACCTTCCACTATCGGAATCCTTCGAGGCGGAAATCCGGAGCCTTTCAACAACGATCCGGGGCACAACCCACAACGGGATTGGGGGCTCCTGAACAGCTACAAGTGACCACACAAGGGTCTCAAACACCACACGGGCATCTAGGGTCCAAAGACCAAAGAGTAACAAGTTCACAAGCTTTCAACTTCCATGAATCCTCGTGGAGAGCACACCGATGCACCAAATGCAAAAGGCAAGAGCACAAGTGCTCAAATCCTTCACCCTCAAATCTCACCACATGCAACTAATGCTTATGGGGGGAGAAGAGAGGAAGAACAACGAAGAACACAACAAATGGAACTTCAAGATCAAGATCCAAAGGGTTCCCCTCACTTAGAGGAGAGATGGATTGGTGGAAATGTGGATCTAGATCTCCTCTAACTTTCCCTCAAAGATATGCAAGAATCATGGGAGAGATTGAGAGGAAGGCAAGCTTTTTCCAAAGGTCAACTATGGAGGAGAGAGGGGAGAAAAACTTTCTCAAGAGATGTAAGGAACAATGGGGAAGAAACCCCTTTAAATAGGTCCACTAGAAAAAATGGCCGTTGGGCTGATTTTTGGGCTGAGCAAGCCAGGGAGCGAACCGGCTTGTGGCCCGGTCTGGGCCGGCCTGGGAGCCGGCCTGTTCACCGACCCGCCCGGCCTGGAGCCCGGTTTGGGCCGGCCTGAGAGCCGGCCTGCCTGCTGACTCGCCCGCGCCCGACCTTGGGCCCGGTTTGGGCCGGCCAGGAAACCGTCCACCCGGCAGAGGCGACCGGACTTGGGTCCGGTTTGGGCCGGCCTGGGAACCGGTCACCCGGCAGAGGCGACCGGACTTGGGCCCGGTTTGGTCTGGCCTGGCAACCGGCCATCCAGAAAACCAACTTGTAAAAATCATATCTTTTTCAATAAAAATTCAAATGGGATGAAACCAACTTTGTTGGAAAGATAACAACGAATGCTTTCCTACAAATATGGAGGAGATATCACACATGGTAGGTGTAGACCTTATCTGGAGGAGGACCGGTAATATTTCCAACACCGAGAACACAACTAGTTTTCCATCCGGACTCCGTTTTCAATGATCTTGGGCTTGCTCCGAAGATAATCACAAGCACTACAAGATCATGCATATACACATCATAGTCCATCATGTGAGGAGGATAACACAAGAGGAGAGTTTTACCTCTCTATAAGAGACGAACCGGTAAAACACCTCCAACATGAAAAACACCACAAGATATTCAAATAAAATCCGTTTTTGATGAACTAGAGCTTGGTATGGAGATGAACACAAGCTCTAAATTCTCAAATGGATAAAAGCCAAATAAGAACCAAGAAAGATGATATGCCAAGTATGTAAAGGTTTGAGCTCTCCACAAAGATGCGATCAAGTTACTTACTTGAGAGCCCCTCTTGATAGTTCGCCGTCTATCCTATAACCCGGTCTCCCACTAACACCACGAGACCGGTAAAATAGAAAACCTATCAAGATCATACCTTTACCTTGCGCATTCCACTTAAGCTAGATGATGACGATCTTGACTCTCTCAAGTTGGAACACCTTTCTTGATTGTGCTTGCTAGCACATGCTTGATGCAGACTTCTCCAAATACTCCCCCATACACCATTATGGGAGAGCCTCGCTTAGCTCCGTCTTCATGTATCCACTTGCTCTTCATATTATTCTCTTGATGTAGATGGTGACTTGGAGATAAACATGAATGTTCACTCAATCTTCTTTTTCAAGCCATGCTTGCAATAAGCTCAACTCTAGATGACCATTCTTCATATGAACCCATTGGATAGAACCTTGGTCATCATATAATCTTCTAGAGTCCAACACATGAACTCCAATCTTTTCCTATGGACAAGATCTACAAGTATATCTCAATGCAAACATTAGTCCATAAGGATTGTCATTAATTACCAAAACCACGCATGGGGCAACACATGCACTTTCAGATCTATCAAGGTGAAGAAGCTTGTAGCACCTTCGACTCCAGTCGCAGCCGACAAGGACATCCCGCAAAGCACAACGGATCCGCCAGTCGAAGTTATTTTGATTAAACCGACTTGGACGCATCCCTTCCTCGCATACCTCCTACGAGATGAGCTACCCGATGACGCAGCTGAGTCACGTCGGATCACTCGAAGAGCCAAGGCCTACACGGTTATCGAAGGGGAACTATACAAGCGCAGCTTATCAGGGATCTTTTAGAGATGCATCGCACTCGAAGACGGCAAGGCCATTCTTCGAGACATCCACGCAGGAACCTGTGGACACCATGCGAGCAGTCGGGTGCTCGTAGCCAAAGCCTTCCGAGCGGGGTTCTATTGGCCAACCGCACTCAGGGACGCAGAGGACATAGTACAAAGGTGCATCGGTTGCCAGAAGTTCGCAAAAAGGCCACTAGTGCCTGCATCAGAACTAAAAACCATACCATTGGCTTGGCCCTTCGCCCAATGGGGACTTGACGTGGTTGGGCCACTCAAGAAATCCTCGCGTGGAGGCCATACACATCTCTTGGTGGCAGTCGATAAATTTACCAAGTGGATCGAAGTGGTCCCCATCACAAATTCGACTGCTACGACGGCAGTGAACTTCATCAGATCCATCATCTACCGCTTCGGGGTCCCTAACAGCATAATAACCGACAACGGTACAAATTTCATAGCAGAAGAGTTCCGCGACTTCTGTAAAGCCGAGGGGATCAAGCTGAACTACGCCTCGGTGGCGCACCCGCAGTCCAACGGTCAGGTGGAAAAGGCCAATGGACTTGTATGAAGCGGGCTCAAGAAGCGGCTATTCGTGCCACTCAAACGGGTTACGGGTGCCTGGGTAGAAGAGCTCCCGTCCGTACTTTGGAGTCTGCGCACTACTCCAAACAGATCGACACAATACACACCATTCTTCATGGTGTACGGCGCAGAGGCCGTCCTACCCTTCGACGTGCAGTTCGACGCACCCAGGGTCACGGCATACGAAGAAGATGCGAATGAAGCACTCGAGGATAGTGTCGACACGCTGGATGAAGCACGAGACATTGCTCGTACATCTGTTTACCAGCAAAACCTCCGCAACTATCATGGTCATCGACTGCGCACCAGGTCCTTCATGGTCGGTGACTTAGTGCTGCGACTGAAGTAGAAGAAGGTGCACAAGCTCGCCTCTCCATGGGAGGGACCCTTCATCGTCACCGAGGTCATCGATGGTGGCGCATACAGACTGAAGCATGCGAAGACAGGCGAACCTTCGCACAATCCTTGGAACGTTGCGCACTTGCGCCGTTTCTATGCTTAGACTGCTAAGTCATCAAATGTAATAGGCGATATGTCGGATAGCTGCAGGTTTCAGACGTGCTATTTTCCTTACCAGGGTGCCTAAGGGGACTGGAAGATTTTTAATGAGGCGGCCTGCAGCTTAACATTCAAAAGGAATATAATCAGTGTTCCTCTATCCCGCTCTGTTTACTATCCGCGCAAATAATATGCAGACAAAAACACAAGCCACACCCGAATACTCGGGGCTGCGCTCTCAAAAAACATCAACCCCACAACAAAACCTCGGCCTCGCCCGAACGCTCGGGGACTGCGCCAACAGGTCAAACATACACACAAACAACGATGCACCCGAGGGCTTGGGGCTGCGCCGCACAAAGTTCAAGCAAAGCACATAAACGCTCCGCAGCCACACTCGAACGCTCGGGGGCTGTATCGCGAAAAATACAACCTCTCGCACTCACCCGAACACTCGTGGGCTGCGTGACATGAAAACTTTACCAAACTTATACTCGGGGGCTGATCCCCATACATGTGTCACATACACGCAGATCAAGAAAATTCATCAGGTAACTTTATACAAATTTCTACAAAATACATGCCTAGCCTATTCTGCAGGTTCGTCCTTTGGTGCAGCCCATTCCTCCTCCTCTTTCAACACTCGATGAATCATGACCAGCGCGTCCGTGCGAGTCTCTTGGTAGTGCTCCTGCATAGGCACAGGACCGCCACCAGGCATGGCGCGGGTCCTCGAGCGATCTTCTTCAAGTCAATGTTCGGGTAGTGGGTCCGTACAAATGCGAGTGCAACATTTGCTCCGCCGATGAGCTATTCTCGCACAAATCTCCTGATGGCCTTGCCTTTATGGAACTTTTCCAACAAAGCTGGCAGACCTTCCGGCTGTTTGTTTAAGGGAAACAACGCCTGATGCACTCTGGACAAAGCCAGCCTGTAGGTCTCTAGCACAATGGCCACGCGCCAGGCGCGGTTCTGAAGCCGAACAAGAACTCGACTTCTTACCCGATCTGACCAGAAAGGGTGGGTCGAATACTCCGATCTATTGGCTTGATCATCCAAATGTCCGCGCAGTCGAGCTTCCTCTTTCGGTTTATCAAAGCATGCACCTGCACAAGCATAACACAATGACATTTTGTCGACGAGCTCGATAAGGACAATATTTTGACTCGAAGAGTACTCACATTCGAGTTAAAGATTCACTTTGTCCAGCTCTGCCAGCAGAAATAACTCCCGCTCCGTTGCCGGTGATGGTCTCGACTGAAGATCTGCAAGGGCGTCCTTCGTCTCCTTCAGCTCTCTCTCCATCGTCATGAACTTCTGTGTAAGGTAGTCGATAAGCTTTTGGTCGTTGACACTTCGGGTGCTTGGATTGGAAGAGGAACTCCCCGAAGTTTGACCAATCGACACGCCACGCGCTTGAGACTACATAAAAGAAAAGTTCAAACATAAGCTCCATATATCAATCGCAAAAACCCCGACCAACAGGCTCGGGGCTGTCTTTTTTCCAAAATTCACACACATTATAGGCATAAGATGTGCAAGTCAAGTTCATATTAATCAAAAGCCCCATACGGTATTCAAGTTCATTACAGATACCTCTTGAGGACGGCTGCTTGCGGATTGGTCGTGCAAGCACGAGCCGCCCCGCGAGCTCCTCCCAAGACCCAACCCTAACCCTAGCCGCCGCGAGCGCGCCGCCCCTCCCTCCTCCTCTCCCCCACCTCCTCCCACACCTGCGCCCGCGCCGCCCCGCGGCGGCCGGTCGCGGCCTCGGCCCTTTCTCCGCCAAGGACCTCCACCCTGCCTCTCCTCTCCCGCCGCCGTCGGCGCGAGCTGCCGAGCTCTGCTCGGGCGGTGCCGGCGGCGGAGCTCTTCTCCCCGCACTCGGACGGGGCCTCGTGGGGCGGCCCTCTCTGGCGACGGTGCTCTCTAGGTGGCTGCGGTTCGACGCAGGTCGGGTGGCGGCGTGGCGTGGCGTCTCCATGGTGCTGCAGGGCGAGCAGTACGACGGACGGCGGCGTGCAGCGGGCGGCCTGAGCCCCTCGGCCCAGATCTGGGCCCTACGGGCCCCATCTGGGCCAGGGGGACGGGCTTGCCCTGTGGCGCGTTCTGATGACGACGGTGGTGTAGATCGTGCAGGGTGCAGTGGCGACGGCGGCCGGCTTGTTGCAACGTAGCTGCGGGCTTTACGGGTCCAATTTGTGTCCGGCCGGACCCTATTAGAACTGGTGTGCCTCTACATGGCTTTACAGACTCGCGGGTCCGGCCAGATCTAACGGGGACTGGTGTGCTCTGCGGCCGCGTCCGGTCGACTACCGTCCTCGGCGGTGGAGGTAGTTCCCTCCCGCGTGGCCGCGGTACTACTGACCCCAGCTCAGTCTACTTCTCGCCTCCGTCTTGCAGGCCTTGTGACGGTTGCTTCGGTTAGACGACGAGAGTGGCTTCGTGACCGTGGTGGCGTGTGTTGGTGGGTGGCGCGTTTGGTGGTGCTGAGGCTTCGTCCTTACGGGGCTCCTATGCTACGGGTCGTCCGGGAATGTGGATAGGGTTTTGCGGGAGAAATCCTTGTCGGCTTGCCTGACACCGACGCGGTGCTGCCTTCGGGTGGCATCATTCCTTCCTAAAGGGCGTCATGGCTAACCTTACTCCACTTTCCTGTGTGCCGGGGGAAACCCTAGGACCAGTGCGCTGTTCCGGGTAGCAGCGTTTTGCTTTCCTTCCTGAAGGTGCTGCTTGGGACTCGACGATTCGGTGTTAGGAGCGTGGTGGTACTTCTACGGAGAGAGCGCAGCGGTTACGGGTCACTTCTGTTTAGTCTATCCGCCTATGTCTACCTTTTCTTTTGTTCTTTTTCTCTTTTGGGTGTTTGTTGCTGTCACCCCAGCGTTGTCGGTTGTATCGGTTGGTTGCTATATTTATATAGTGGGGCTACAGCCTATTTCGTCAGTTCATTACAAACAGAGCAAAAGCGCGGGCAATCTAGCTACGCTGTCTATGAAGCTGACTCAGATCTAGCCCTAGAGGTGCGAGCGACACGCTCGGACATAGTGGCGGCGCGCTGCTCGAGCATAGTCACCATCTTCCGTGACAGCGTCCCCGCCTCCTTCTTCATCGCGTTGGTCACAGCTGATTTTCCTTCAGAATTCTTCGGAAAGCCAGCTATAGCTTTCTCGAAGTCGCCTGCCACACAGTGCCCCCTTAGCAAAATGAAGGTGGTCTCAGATCCACCTACCATTTGAGCTCGGGCGTAATTCGCCATGGTAGAGGTACCAGGCGCAAAAACATCGGCCAACGCGTCCACAGTCGTGGGTGGCTTGCTCTTCGGCAGGACGATCTGGTAGATAGATGTCAACGCACTCGAAGACCTACGGAGAGCGTCTCGGGCGCGCACATATCTTGTCAAATGCGCTCGCCGCATCCTCGAATGAGCCCTCGTCGACAGCCGACGCAGCACCAATAGTCTCTGTTGGACTAGCACAATTTAGAATCACGCGAGAGTTAGTAAAAAACTTGGTACTTTTGCCATATTGTTACCTCCCATCACATGGGACAACGCGCGGAGTCAATGAGTTTGCAGCGCTTCGCGGGCTTCCGCTTCTTTGAGCTTCTGCTGCACACCCTCGCGTTCGGCCGCAAGCTCTTTCTCCAGCTCCTGCACACGGGTTAAGGCCGTCGCCTTGTCACCTGCAAACAGCGCAGAGAAACAGTTAGCAAAATGATTTCTCAAACAATTGGACAAAAGGGCGTGAGACTCTTACGGTCCAGCTGCTCCACCTTGGCTCGCAGTTGGTCGCGCTCCTGCTGCACTTGCAAATACGTTTCTCCCGACTCAAGCAGAGTGCGGATAAACGACTGTGCAGCAAAAGGATTAAGTACAACATCATACAAAAATACTCGGGTTTGAGCCTATACCCAACTATGTCTAGTTGCGCATAGCCTCGGGGGCTACTCCCATCGGGAGCGCTGTCGCGCACCCGATAAAGACTCGAGGAAGCAAACATTGTACTTACATGGTTATAGTGTGAGGGCAGTGTACCACTCGAAGTGGAGGGCACGTCTTCCTGCGGCTCGGGACGAGGACTCACCGGAGAGGTCGGTTGAGCCTCCGACCGAATCGTCTCACCCGAAGGTGGCACTGGCGTCGTTTCGGGGGCAATCGGTCGGAAGTCCTCTTTGGGCGAACCATCCACACCCGGGCTGCACAAAACAAAAATGTCAGACGACAAAGGCAACATATAGCAAAGCACAAAGTTTCGGCGAAAGTCTTCACCTGACATCTTCATCATCCGTGAGCAGCAAGGTAGAATAATGAAAGTGCGCCTCGAACGAAGGCGACTTGGTGGGTGAAGCCGCGCGCAACGGAGTCGCAGCCCTCGGCTCCTCCGCGACAGGTGAAGAGGACCCCGAGTCTTCACCATGGGCAGCAGATGGGGATGAGCTGTCTGCAGTCGACACAGTCTCGTTTGCACGGCGCCGCTTGGGTGGAGGTAGTTCTTCCTCCTCCTCTTGTTCAGATTCCTCCACCTCGTCAGTAGGGGTGCGAGCGGAGGCAAGCGAAACATCGTCAAGCGCAGCCTCGGCCAGCAAAATTTCTACCTCTTCAGTCTCCCCATCTTCGGGGAGCAGAGGTAGTCTCCTGACAACAACATGGCCCTGCAAGCACAAATCAAAATTGTCAGTTAAAAATCGTGTATCACTCGAAAATGCAAAGCTGAAGCAAACGCAACCACACCGCAGAGAAAGGGTGGTCGCTGTCAAATGCATCGACTGGGCAGTCGAGAGGACAACTGTCATTTGCTGTTAGTTTGGTGATTGACCGAACTCGAGTCTCCACCTCCCTAGCTGACGGCAGAGCCTCTCCGACCACCAGACGCGTCGGGTCATGCAAACCCTGGAACTCCCACATTGGGTGCGCCCGAGCTCGCCACGGCTGCACGCCCCTCTTGATGAATGTCGCGATCAAATGAAGGCCGCTGACCTCGCGGCCCACAGTCTTCACCGGCTTAGCAATCTTGGCCATTAAAGGCTTCGCCTCGGCCTCTTCAGCGGCAGTGGTGTGGTGCTGCCACGCTCGAGTCTGCCTCAGGGGCGCGTGAGCGTCGAAGGCTGGCAACCCTTCCTACATGGTGCTAAAATAGAATCACTTCTGCCTCCAGTTTTGCGCGGATTCGACTTGCCTAATGTCGAAGTACGCAACTCCTTGCGGCTCTGGATGTTGAACCCGCCAACATCATAAACGCCGCGCTTGCCGGCGTTCTTCCTCACATAAAAGATCTTCTTCCAAAGACCCCAATGTGGGTGAACCCCCATAAAGCACTCACAGAGCACAACAAACACGGCAATGTGCATCATGGAGTTCAGCGTAAAGTCGTGCAGCTGCACCTTGTACGCGTACGTCAAAGCGCGCAAGAAATCATGAATAGGGAAGTAAAATCCCCTATTCACGAAGTCATGAAAACATACGCGCTCGCCCTCTCTAGGTTGAGGCTTACCTCGTTGCCAGGGAGGCGCGTCGGCAGCAGCTCGGTGGTGGGAATCCATCCATCCCGCCGATACCCATCAAGCTTCGACGCTTTCAAGTGGATCGCGTCCAGTCGTCGGCTTTCTTGTTCATCGACGCCGCTTCACCACCGGACACGGCGGCCGCTGCAGCTTTCCTCTTGGGGTTGCCCATGGTGGTGGTGGCTATGGGAGAGAGTGCACAGAACAGAGGAAGAAGAAGCAGTGGCGGCGGGGAGCAGATGGCAAGTGAAAAAACTTTTACCTCGCCGCACCCCTTTTATTTACTGCGCCACAAATCTCCACCGTTCGCGCAAGATCGTGTGCCACGGTGCATATCCAGCCATACACGTGGTGATTGTGGAGAGCAACTGCTGTGGCCACTCCGCCCACTATGCACGGGAATCTAGGAGACCATCATCACATCGCCGTAAAAACCGCGTTTCAGCGGTCAAATTCAATTCAAACGGCACCGTTTTATTTTCGGTCAGCACTGCAAAACTGGGCCCACATATGTCACGTCCCATCAGTCATATTGCGCACGCCACCGCTCTGTCAGAGGGTGCAGTCGTCAAATGCGTCATCCCTGACGTCACCACAAGCATCTCCCTTTAAAAGCATTCGATTCCTCTCAAGGCATAACTGGTCACTCGACCGCCTCGTCGAGTTCGAGGGTGAAAATCAGAACTAAGACAAAACCGGTCACTCGACCGCCTCGTCGAGTTCGAGGGTAAAAATCAAAACTAAGGCAAAGCCGGTCGCTCGACCGCCTCGTTCATTTCGAGGGTGGAATTCAAAGTGAGCAAAATATGGTCACTCGACCGTCCCATCTATTTAGTGTGCATAACTCCCATCGGGAGCAAATTAATTTTTTTATCGAATATTGCACAAGTTTCAGAAAGTTGAGATTATGCTCAACTGCACGCAGTTAAGCATAATCTCGGGGGCTACTCCCATCGGGAGCGCTGTCGCGCACCCGATAAGAAAAACGACACAAGCTTACTCAAAACAAGCAGTCAATGATTATTTCGACTTAGCTGCTTAACTCTATCACAAATTCACGGGATTGCGTCCACCGCATATGTACCTCAGATGCTGCACGCACAGTGTAAAGGTAAGACTCGCCGATCCGTCGAGTTGGGCCAGGGACCACTGCTAGCAGTGCAACCCCTGTAACTTTCCATGTCAGCAGACATGAAGAAAATCCTAGCGGACACGTTAGGTTGCAAAGTTATGCTGCAGAACGGCTCTGTAAGACCTCCGCGGCATGAGTCGAGTCTAACCAGTTTGTTCCAGGTTCGAGTCCAGAGACTCGAGCTTGAGGTAGGCTAGTAAGGTTTTGCCCAAAAGTGCAGCTAACTGGTCCCGATCCGTCGAGTGTACCAGGCCTACTATGTCAATATCCCTAGGCAGAACAAACAAAGCATCAGTCGACGAGTTTCCGACTTAACATGTACATACGAGGCAATCTCGGCTCATAAGTATACAAAACAAAATAATCAAATACTCACAGCATACCTGATCTACCAGGAATACAGCAGAGTAAACAAAATATGACGTGCGTTACGGAGGAGTCCTTGTCCGATTCTTCGAGTCGACCAAGCACCCGGGGGCTAGTGACGGGGATGTACCCTTCGGGTGCCTGCTCTGAGGATACCTGGTGCACGTACGAGCTGAAGCCCATGGGCAGGCCTCGACCAAAGCCCACGAAGGTGGCCCAAGAAGATGGCGTATGCTCCAAGTTTAGTAAACCCGACGTCGGTAGAAACCGACCTTACGTGTAAACTGGATCGGTTGCGAATCCCCAAGACCCAGCCTCCTATATAAAGGCTGGGAGGGTCGCCGATCTAAGGCAAGCAATACTCGAACCACCATAGCCCTGGCAAGATCGCATCTCGCCGGGACATCGCTGTAACTCCATTGTACACCTCATACATCAATAACCAGACAAGCAGGAAGTAGGGTGTTACCCTCCGAGGGCCTGAACCTGGGTAAACCTCGCTTGTCAGCCGACGATACTACCAGCACCACCACGTCTCTCCCCTCTAAACACAACCCTAGGTACCGAACTATGGGTATTGATGAGTTAACCCCTCATCAAACATACTAGATATAATAATCAACATGAACAGTAGCATCATATCACAAAACATATAAACATGAAACATGTTGATCCAACTAGTTGAGATACGACACACGTGCTTAACGATTGTAGACGTAGTAGCCGTGGTCGATGCAGCGATGTAGTTGGCAACTTTCTTGGCGAAGGCTTGTCGCCACAGATGATGGTTGCGGCGGCGATCCACAAATCCGGCTAGTAGACGACCCGTGGTGGAAGCAGCGAGCAGTCGCGTGAAGCGCTTTCCAAAAACCTAATTCGCCCTCTCCCGTACAGGATCACAAGAGCGACTGGTTCCGAAAACCTGCTCTCCCGTTCGCCGGTGCACACCGGCGCTAGGGATAGAGTAGACTACGGTGGTGGCGCAAGTCACGAGATGACAAAACCTAGATTGGTTCGGTGTGTGACGGCGCACGCAGTGTAAGGCATTATATAGTGCGGCTCGGGAAACCCTAACGGTTACAACGTGGGCTGGCCACATCACACCCGTCCCAGTCGGTTACAGTAGCCCACGATTCGGGAGCAGCCCGAAGTGGCTTTCGCTGTGACACGTATGTTGAGGACTCGATTTTCCCGAACAGAAAAATATAAGCATCGGCTCATTCCCGCAACCCGCGGCGCGTCGCGTCATGACGAGACGAGCGAGCGAGCGGCAACGGAGGAGGAGGAGTGCGCGAGAGAGATCCTACTGTTCTCACAAGCACACCAAGTAGCACAACATTCCACCTTATAAGGTGGTGCAACTCTCTCCCAACTAGCAATGTGGGACTAAACTTTAGCACCTCCACAAGCTGCCATGCAGATGTGTGCCATTTGAGATTTCAGAATTTGTCTATTTGGGCTGCCCCATATTGGGCCCAAATCTAACAATTCCCTACCAGATCTCAAATTCCCATTTAGAAATTCTGCCAAACCTCGTTTCTTGTTTATATACCAATGTTTTAGCAGAGACTGTTAAGTTGAACTTCCGCCTAGAGCTTCAAGCTACATCTACTAGCAACTTAAACAATGGACGGACCTTGAATTGCAAGTTTGGTACCAATAGACTTCACTCAAAGTCATAACCAGTACGTGACTGCTAGTAGCCTACCCCGCGGGTGGAGCATATGTGTCATACTCCCTTGTCTCTTCATGAGTTTACTAGAGATCGTCCAAATCTAATAGACTGCGATGTTTGACAGTCATACTCATATAGGTGTGTTCTTTCAGGACTGCTCTGTAGAACAGCATCCTTGCTATGTATAGCTAATAGAAACACATTAAGGCATATTGCTAACCTGCCTTACATAATTTGAGAGTTATGCATCTTCACATACAGAGGGTTAAATAAAAACTCCCCTCTGTTAAACCACTAGCTTGTTCTTCCCAGGTCCTAATTCACGGGATCTCTGATCACATAGTTTGGGTTACCACTATGGTGTAACTCTCACGGGTCTCAACCCCATCTCCCTCGATGCACTATCTATCACATTACGTGATAGTTCCTTCGTAAAGGGATCTGCCAGGTTTTTGTCTGTTTGAATATAACTAGCAATTATTACTCCGGAGTTTCTCATTTTCCTGACAGACTTCAAGCGTCTTTTAATGTGTCTTGATGACTTCGCGTTATACTTAGCACTGTTCACTTTCATGATAACCGTTTGGTTGTCACCGTTCATAAGGATGGCCGGTAATGGTTTCTCAACCACCGACAAGTCCATCAAGAGCTCACGCAGCCATTCTGCCTCAACAGAAGCTGTATCTAAAGCAGTAGGTTCTGCTTCCATGGTTGACCTCGTCAAAATGGTCTGTTTGCAAGACCTCCATGACACTGCGCCACCTCCAAGGATAAATGCATATCCGCTTGTGACGAAGAGCTCATCAACATTTGAGATCCAGTTCGAGACACAATATCCCTCAAGCGTAGCAGGGTGCCCTGAATAGTGAATCTCATAGCTCATTTTACTGTTCAGATAGCGCATGACCTTTCAAGTGCATGCCAATGATCAATACCCGGGTTAGACATGAACCTGCTCAATTTGCTCACAGCGAAAGAGATATCAGGTCTCGTCGCGCTCGCAAGGTACATGAGTGAACCGATCACTTGAGAATATCTTAATTGATCTCTCGTTTCCTTCTTGTTCTTTCTGAGTGTCACGCTGGGGGCATAGGGTGTTGGAGAAGGCTTGCAGTCTATATAGCCAAAGCGGCTCAAGACCTTCTCAACATAGTGTGATTGTGTTAACGTAATCCCACTCTGATCCCTAATCAACTTAATGTTCAGGATCACATCAGTTTGTCCTAGATCTTTCATATCAAAGCTCTTTGACAGAAAAGACTTGACCTCATTTATCATTATCATGCTTGTACCAAAAATCAGTATGTCGTCAACATACAGGCATAATATAACACTATAGCCCCCACCATGGGGATAATATACACACCTATCAGCCTCATTAATGGCAAAGCCTGCAAAAGTTAAAGTTCTGTCAAACTTCTCATGTCATTGCTTAGGTGCTTGCTTCAGCCCATACAAATATTTTAGCAATTTGCACACCTTTCTCTTTTCACCTTTTACCACAAACCCATCAGGCTGATCCATATAGATTTCCTCTTTCAACTCTCCGTTAAGGAAAGCTGTCTTTACGTCCATTTGATGAACAAAAAGATTATAGGAGGCAGCCAGGGAAAGTAGCACACGAATGGTGGTAAGTCGAGCTGCAGGTGAATAGGTGTCAAAATAATCTTCACCTTCACGCTGGGTGTAGTCCTTGGCCACAAGCCGTGCCTTGTACTTTTCAATAGTACCATCAGGCCTTAGCTCTTCTTGAACACCCACTTACAACCCACAGGTTTGCAACCGTAGGGTCATTCAGATAATTCCCAAGTTTCATTAGAAAGAATCGAGTCCATCTCATTATGGACAACTTCTTTCTAGTCATCAGCATCTGGAGATGCAAATGCCTCTGCAACGGTCGTGGGAGTATAGTCCACAAGGCACACAATGAAATCATCACCAAATGATTTTTAATCCTTTGTCTCTTGCTCCTCTTGGGAGCTTCATTGTCATCCTTCTCAAGGACTTCCTCAACATGTGGTTGTTCAGAATGATCAACAGATGTACTAGATTCAGCATATATCTCAGAAGAAATTCTAGCAATGCTATGATATCCTTCATAGGAAACATGTTCTCAAAAAAGTTGCATCACGAGATTCCATAATAGTATCAACATGCACATCACGTATCTCAGATTTAACCACTAAGAATTTTAGCAGATGCTCCGCTGAGCATAGTCTAGAAAGACATAATCCACTGTCTTTGTTCCGAGTTTACGTTTCTTAGGAATTGGAACATTGACTTTCGTCAAACATCCCCAAGTGCGTAAATAAGAAAGTGATGGTTTTCTCCCAGACCACTCCTCGTAAGGTTTCTTTTCTTTATTCTTGTTAGGAACTCTATTCAGGACATGACACGAAGTCGACAAACCATTCCCCCACCATGCCTTAGATAAACCAGCAGTGTCCAACATGGCATTTACCAAGTCGGTCAGCATGCATTTTTCCTCTCGGCAACCCCGTTTGATTGGGGAGAATTGGGTGGCATCTTCTCATGAATAATACTGTGTTCCTCACAGAATTCATCAAATACGTTGGAGAAATACTCGCCACCACGATCTGACCTAAGACGTTTGATCTTTCTCTCTAATTGATTTTCTACTTCAACATTATATATTTTAAAGTAGTCTAAAGCTTCATCTTTAGTTTGCAACAAATATACATAACAGAACCTAGTAGCATCATCAATTAAAGTCATGAAATATCTCTTTTCACCATTTGTCAACACGCCATTCATCTCACATAGATCCGAATGTACGAGTTCTAGAGGTGCCAAGTTTCTCTCCTCGGCTGCCATGTGAGGCTTTGAGGTTGTTGTGTGCTGCACACAACTATGGCACTTAGAACCTTTGGGAATAGTGAATGTAGAAATTGAACGCATGCTGGAAAGTCTACTCATTAAACCAAAATTAACATGACATAAACGAGAGTGCCACACATTAGCATCCGAATCCACACTGCCACAAATATGGTTCACTGAATTATTACAGAAACCCGATAATAAAAAGCGGAACAAGCCTCCGCACTCATACCCTTTACCAATAAATTGTCCGAACTTTGACACAACTACTTTATTGGACTCCGAGACTAATTTAAACCCATCTCTGCATAGAAGGGAACTGCTAGCTAGATTCTTCTTCATAGTAGGGACATGTTACATGTTCCTCAGCTGCATGATCTTCCCCGAAGTAAACTTTAGATCTACCGTGCCAACACCACGAACAGTAGCATGTGATCCATTCCCCATTAAGACGCTTGAGTCCCGAGCGACCTGATAAGAAGTGAACATAGAGATGTCAGGACACACATGAACATTAGCACTCGTATCAGTCCACCAACATGGAGATTGAAATACTGAAAGCCCAATCGGTAAATTACCTGTGGGGACCCCGACTAGCCGTCCGAAATACCCGATTATGTTTAACACAACGATCCTGTGATCAGTCTGTCGTTGCACATAATCCGAACTGAGTACCATAGTTTACATCCATTATAATACCGAATTAAAGTCTTACATAAATGGTCATTTAGACAAAGTCTTACATAGGTGCCTTCATGGGCCAAACCAAAATAATCAGCGGAAGCTACGGCGTAGTAGACATCATATCCTAACAACGACCCGACAGGCAGCTGACTTATGGAGATCCCTAGTTCGCGTAGAAGTCGCCATACTCCTCCTCAGCGTAGTGCTCCTCAAAGTCTGGCTAAGACAATAGCCAGGGACAAAACCAATATGAGTACATTTGATTGTACTCGCAAACTACCCCAACATGAGTATGCACTAGTTTTATTTTTAATTTCAGACTTTTATTTATTTAAACATCTCTATATCTTTATTGAAAAAGGTAAGAGAATTTTATAACTATCTTTAAATAAAATCACCATTTTATCTGTTTCTCCAAAACTCCTCCTTTTTCCGACCATAGCCCGTCATGGTCCACTTGCCTCCAACAACCTCATACCGATCCGTTGGTATGGTTGAATAAAACATTCTCCATTTCATTTCTTTTTAAAACTCAAAGTCTTTCAAAAACTTGCACATGGTCTTAGGACAGCCTTCCAACTGTCCATTACCGAGGACTCGGCTATTCGAATAGTTTTACACTCTGCAGAGGTAGCACGCTTTTCCCACATCCATCCGGTAACTCATCGTGTCAGCCACGTCCCGCCATACAAGGTGTATGCGAAGTTGAGTCACCAACCCTAGCCTGCCCTTTTCTCATGCTAGTATAGGACCCTGCCGCTATGACACTTTCCATCAACACTTAACCCAGCCCGGCGGTGTATAGGGGACATCCTTCTATCCACCACATGTGCAAGGACCATCCTTCACCACATGTGCGAGGACCCGGGTCAGGGGTAGGTCACCGAACCATCCCCTCATGGAACGGAGTCATCTCCGTTGTTGAGGCATCCCATACTAATAAGAGCAAATTATATGACTAAGCCCTTTCCCATATGTGGGTAAATGTGGTCGCACAGGGTAAGATTGGTCGTCATAGTACTAGGACACAATGTGCATTTTTCATAAACATCACCATTCTCCATTTCTTCACTTCAACACCGACATCTCGGCATTCCATCTCCACACAAGTATTTTCAAAGGAATTTTGAATAAACAATCTTTTTCTTCCCATCCTATAGTTTGATATACTCTATCTTATATATCTACATTGATGGCAAAATAGTTTTTCATATGCTTTTTGAAAAGGTTTTAAAAATAACTGCCTTAATAGTAAATCATTCTATCAAAGTAGATGTATATATATTTGGGGTGCAAGCTCAGAGAGTAGCTTGCCTTGCTCGACAAAGTGACCTTGGTCTTGATCTTCGGGTTCAACAAATTCTCCTTCTTCGATAAATCCGACAACGCTCTCGTCTAATTAATAAACAAATAAATACAACCAATCACTATACTACTCAATCAAGTACCACAACATTACAACCTTAAATGCTATGAATAGCCACTGCACACATCAAGCAACACAATTTGGTTTCAATTTAATTGAATTAACCATTATTTACTTATGTCTTAATTATGGCAGAAACTAGTTGAACATTTTTAATTGCATAACTCAAGTTCTGTTGGTCACAAAAATACAAACTAAAATTCTACAGAAAGCTACTGATGTGTAGAAGACAACACAATTGGATTTGAATTAATGGAAGTTACCAAACTCCCTACACAATTGTTTTTATCCAGAAACTTAATAATCAAGTTTTAGCTACAACTTAAGTTCTGTTGATCCAAAAAATTAAATCCTTTTAGGAGTAACTAACAACGACTAAATGTGATCCAACAAAATTGGCCCTAACTCATTTGGGTTAACCAATAATTAGCTATAATTGTTTTGGTGCAGAAGGGTTTGCTAAATTTAATTTTATGCCAAACAATTATCATTGCATAATTAATTCTTTCAAAATTAGGAAAGCTAAGAGATCACAGTACCAAGCTAACAAAATTTGTTTGGAATTATTTAGGTTAATAGATTATCAGAAACAAACAAGTTTATGTTTTAAACCTTTTGTGGTATTTTTAATAATACACATTTATTATTTATCTAAATGAAATGAAACCACTTGGGTTGGTTAAACAATTTCATAAGATTTCCATAACATTTTGGTTTGATTTATTTGGATTTATAAATCTCGAGATATTGAATTTCAAAGTTTAGTCTAGTACAGAAATTCCAGAGAGATTTAAATTAGAAAATCTTCTGTTCTGGATAATGTTGAGGATTCTGACGGGTGGGGTCCACTCATCAGTGACTCAACAGAATTTTCTCGCGTGCGCTGAAATGTTTAAAACGCTGACAGCGGGGCCCACTGGTCAGCGACACATCTACTGAAACGGTACGCTACCGTGGATCTAGGATCCAACGGCTGAGAAGCCAGCACATCGGCGACGACCATAAACAGGCGGCGCCGTGGCTCCGGCGACGGCGAGGTCGGCGATTCACTCACCTAGGGGCTCGGGAGGTCGTGCAGGTGAGGCAGATCGAACGCGGCGGCCTGGGGAAGCTTGCTGGAGGAGTTGCGCTTCCTGGGACGACTCCAATTGACGGCGTCGAGCAGCTCCGCTTCCGTGGCCATGGCACCAACTCTGGCGAGCTCCTGGCGACGTTCCTGAGTGCAAAATAGAGGGCAAACGGGGGCATGTGAGTGCGGTGGTGAAGACAGAGAGTGTGCAAGCCAGAGAGTAGAGAAAGGAGGTGAGGCACGACACGGCCATGGTCGATGCCCACCTTCTTCTCCGGCAGCACCTGGCCATGCTTGACCAAACCAGCAAGGCTGCAGCGGCGTGTCCACCCTCCTGGCGGTGCACGCGAGGTTGTGGAGCAAGGGGAGAGAGTGGTGCGGAGTGGAGAGGAGGTGAGAGCTCGGGTGCTCTATTTAAGCCCGGAGCTCGGTCCATGGTGGTCGACGTTCACGCGCGGTCCAGGGGGTGGGAGAGCTCGGCTGAGGTTGTCTGGGGGGCCGCAGGTGAGCTGTGGAGTGGCCGGACACGGCCACGTGGCGAGGGGTGCAGTGGAGCGCCGAGTCGACAGCGGTGTCCTCGGGTCGGCCATGGCGCACGACGAGCATGGGCGCGTGCTATGCGCGCGAGTGGAGCGCGGTCTTGCCAGTGTTTTCGTGTCCACGGGAGCAAAAGAGCGAGGGAGAGAGGGGGGGGGCACGGCGCTAGGGCTCCACGACGTCGCCACCTCCTTCTCCACAGTGGCGACCATGGCGGCATGGGCGCGAGCTACTGTCCCCTTGTGTGTCGGGCAAATTACACCGTTTCCTTCGGCTCTGGTGAGTGTGGTGAGGGGAGTGAGATGAGAGGGGAGCTAATGGTTGCAGAAATTCGACGAATTAAGCTCGAATTCGCTCAGATTGAAATCGATTTGGGGAAGAACAAAGTGATGCTCACCATGTGTTCGATGAAATGTGTGAACCAAATTTAATTTCCAATTTCTGAAATTTATTTTCATAATTTGATTCACATATATTTATAAGGATTTGTGGTGCTGTGGTGGTATTTATTTGACAAGTGCAACATAGCACATTTCTTGATTTGAACAGGATAAAGAAAGAAATAGAATTTAAATTTAGGTTTTTGAATTTAATGTTTGGAGAGGGAAAAGTTGTAGGAATAAAATGGGAGTGATTATATTACCATTCCACTGAATTTTTGTTTGAAAGAAATTTAATTTCTCACTTGGAGAAATTGTGTGACACTTGTCACATTTGTTTTATTGTTTTAGGTTTTTACTTTATTCTTTTGCTTTTCCAAGTTTTTAATTAGAGCAAACAACATCACAAGCAACAATATACAATCAACACATATAAATCAACAAAAGTTTTAGTTGGCCCACATTTTTGGAATAATAATACTTATTATAATTTTGGGATGTTACAGATCCTTCCCCCTTAAAATAAATCTCGTCCCGAGATTTGCTAAGCTAGGCACTAAAGAGGTTTGGGAATTCGCTTCTAAGATAGTCTTCGCGTTCCCAAGTTGCTTCTTCTTCAGAGTGGTTAGTCCACTGGACTTTGTAAAACTTGATCGCGCGCCTCCGGGTAAGACGAACATCTTCGTCAAGAATCTTGACGGGTCTCTCACGATACGTCAGGTCATGGTTCAGGTCGACGGAGAGGTGGTCGATGTTTTTGAAAATGTCGGGCTTGTCGGGAACTTCAAGACACTTCCGGAGCAAGGAAATGTGGAAGACATCGTGAAATTCCGACAACTCTTGTTGATAGGATACTTCTCCTCGACGAGAAATGATCTTGAAAGGTCCAATATACCTTGGCGCTAATTTTCCTTTGACATGGAAACGCTGCATTCCCTTGAGTGGTGTCACTCGGAGATAGACATAATCTCGACACTGAAAGTGACATCACGACGCTTGGGATCAGCGTAACTCTTCTGACGGGATTGGGCAGTTTTGAGACGCTCACGAATAAGCTGAACTTGCTCTTCAGCTTCACGGAGGGTATCTGGTCCAAACAATTTGCCTTCTCCATGTCGGACCAATTCAGGGGCGTACGACACTTCTTGCCGTAAAGGGCTTCAAAAGGGGCCATTTGCAGACTAGACTGGTAGCTATTGTTATAGAGAACTCTGCAAACGGAAGACAATCTTCCCACTTGGAACCATAGGATAGAACACATGCACGAAGCATGTCCTCCAATATCTGGTTCACTCGCTCAGTTTGGCCTCCGGTCTGGGGATGATAAGCTGTGCTAAAAGCTAACTTGGTTCCGAGGGCTTCGTGAAGGGATTTCCAGAACCTTGAAGTGAATTGCGTGCCTCTATCAGATACAATCTTCTTAGGCACACCGTGCAGGCTTACTATTCTGGAAATATACAAGTCCGCTAACTGAACTCTGGTGTGAGTGGTCTTGACAGGATAAAATGGGCAACCTTGGTCAGTCGATCAACGATGACCCAGATTGAATCATGGCCTCGGTTGGATCTTGGAAGTCCGGTAATAAAGTCCATTCCAATTTCATCCCACTTCCACTCAGGAATTTTCAAAGGTTGAAGCAATCCAGCGGGGCTGATGTTCAGCCTTGACTCGCTGACAGATATCACACTTGGCCACGAAAGAACCAATCTCTCGCTTCATTCCATGCCACCAAAATCTTTCACGAAGGTCTTGGTACATTTTGGTTCCGCCGGGGTGGATTGAATAAGGGGTCTCATGGGCTTCCTTCAGGATTAACTCCTTAAGTTCCATGACATTGGGCACACAGATACGGCCATTGAATCTCAGCACTCCTTCAGCATCTTCGGTAAAACCGGGTGCTTTGCCGAGAGAAATCTTCTTTTAATTCCTTCAATGCTTTCATGATCTTTTTGGGCTTCCTTGATTTGATCCATCAGGGTTGGGGCTAACTCTAAATTGGCGAGATAACCATGGCTAACAAGCTCTAGTCCAAAATCTTTGAACTCTTTGAACAAGGCTGGTTGTTCGGCTTGGATCAAGGCATTCAGGGTGCAAGGTTTGCGACTAAGGGCATCGGCAACTACATTAGCCTTTCCGGGGTGATAGTGGATTCCAATATCATAATCCTTGATTAATTCCATCCATCTCCTCTGTCGCAGGTTCAACTCCTTCTGGGTGAAGATATACTTCAAGCTCTTATGATCCGTATAGATCTCGCAGCGATGTCCCGCAAGATAGGGACGCCACGTCTTAAGAGCAAGAACAACAGCAGCTAACTCCAGATCATGGGTTGGATAATTCTCTTCATGCGGTCGCAACTGTCGGGACAGATACGACACAACTTTGCCTTCTTGCATCAGAACGCAACCAAGTCCGAGGCGTGATGCATCGCAATACACGTCGAAACTCTTGGTGACGTCTGGCATAATCAAGACGGGGGAGGTCAGTCTCTTCTTCAATTCTTGGAAACTCTCTTCACACTTCTGAGTCCATTCAAATTTCTTGTTGGGTCATGGGTTTGGCTATACTGGAGAATCCTTCAACGAACTTGCGGTAATAACCGCTAGTCCGAGAAAGCTTCGGATTTCAGTCACACTGGTTGGGGCTTTCCAGTCAACAATGGCTTGGATCTTCTCGGGTCAACAGAAATTCCTCCAGATACAACATGTCCGAGAAATGCCACTTCACTGAGCCAAAACTCACACTTGCTAAGCTTGGCATACAGCTGGTGCTTTCGGAGGGTCTCCAAAACTAGACGCAGGTGTTCAGCATGCTCTTCTTCGGTCTTGGAATAAATAAGGATGTCATCGAGGAAAACTACCACGAACTTGTCGAGGTACTCCATGAAAATCTTGTTCATGAGATTCATGAAATAGGCTGGGGCATTGGTCAGACCAAAGGACATCACGGTGTATTCAAACAAACCGTAACGGGTGGTGAAGGCGGTCTTGGGAATGTCTGTCTCTCGGATTTTCAACTGATGATATCCTGTCCGAAGATCGATCTTGGAAAAGACTCGGGCTCCGTTCATCTGATCGAACAGATCCTCGATCTTGGGAAGAGGGTACTTGTTTTTAATGGTCACGTCATTTAGCTTGCGATAATCCACACACAGGCGTGTGGTACCGTCTCTTTGTCCACAAAAATGATGGGTGATCCCCAAGGTGAAGCGCTTGGGCGAACAAGACCTTTGCTGAGCATATCAGCCAACTGCTTCTTCAACTCAACCAGTTCTTCCGGATTCATCCGATAAGGTCTTTGGGATATAGGGGCTGTTCCTGGGATAAGTTCAATTATGAACTCAATATCCCGGTCTGGCGGCATACCAGGCAATTCTTCAGGGAAAACATCTCGGAATAGGTGAACAACACGGATCTCATCTAGGGTGGGTCGAGCTATGCCCTCATGGCAGCCTGGTTGGGAATGACTAGTTTCGACACATACTCCACTTCTACTCTTTGTCGGTGGTGATGGATACAGCTCTTCTGGCGCAGTCTTTCGACCACGGTACTTGGCTAGCCAATTCATACCAAGTATAACATCTATGCCTTGGGTTCCCAGAACGATTAAGTCGACTGGAAACTTTTCTCCTTTGATCTCAAGGGAAACGTCGGGCAAAACAACTTGGTCTCTACGGTGGATTCTGGGATTTGGATGACCATGGGTTTGGGTAAGAGACTTCGACTAAACCTCCCTTAGCAACAAATTCTTGGGTAACAAAGGAATGGGTAGCACCAGAATCAAACAGAACAGTTGCAGGTACTGAGTTGACAAGGAACGTACCCAGCACAACATCTGGCGCATCCTGGGCTTCTTCAGCATTGATGTGGTGCAGACGGCCCTTGGCAACAGCAACATTTCCGCGGGGTGCGGCATTCTTGCCATTTCCATTACGGCCTTGACCATTGTTCGGTGCCGGTGCATTGGGGCGCTGAACATTCCTCTTAGGATTGGGGCATTCTCTGGAGTAGTGACCCTTGTGCCGCATTCAAAGCAGACAACATTGGCATTGCGGTTGAAGTTGTTGAAGTTTCCTCCGGGACGGTTATTGTCATTGGGGCGGTTGAAGTTGTTTGGGCGGTTAGGGAAATTGGGGCGTGGAGCTTGTGGTGGTCGATAGGCAGGCTTGGGGTTTGCTGAAAGATACGAGGCTTCTGGCTGCTCGAACCTTCCTGAGCATTCATCCTCCTCTTACGACCTTCAAACATAGACTTGCGCTTGGTCTCCAGCTGGATGGCTTTGTCCACAAGTGACTCCAAATCAAGAAGTCATGGATAACCAAAGCACACTGCAGTTCATCATGAAGTCCATTCAGAAACGCTCCATCTTCTTCTTCTCTGTGTCGGTGTCATCAGGAGCATACCGAGATAAGTCGGTAAACTCATCAAGATAACCGACCACATCTTTACTTCCCTGCCTCAGCTTGCGGAATTCATCCTTCTTCCTCTCAATGAGTCCGCCGGAATGTGCTTCTTGCGGAACTTCTCCTGGAACTCAGCCCAGTTGATAACATGGCCAGCTTGCTGGAGAGCCTTGGTAGCTTCCCACCAAGCTCGTGCAGGTCCAGCAAGATAGTGGGTTGCATACAGCACTTTCTCATTTTCTCCACAGCAGCAACTTCCAGGTTGTTCTCGATGGTGCGAAGCCAATCATCGGCTTCCAGTGGGTGAAGTCCCTTGGAATAGGTAGGTGGGTTGGTCTTCTGGAAATCGCTCAAAGTGGATCGCTGGTTTCCATCGCCATTGCCATTGCCACCATTGTTGTTGTTGTTATTGTTGTTGTGGTTGAGATGGGCGGCAGCGATCTGCTGCAGGGCAGCGAGATGAGCTTGACGCTCCTCCCGGGCAGCTTGGCGTTCCTCCATGATAAGCGCAAGAAGTTGGGCGGGGTCGGGTTTGGTGGTGGTGGTGGTCCTCCATCCGTGTGGTGCGACGAGTGTCCACCATCCTGAAGCACACCGGGTATAAGAGGCAAGGCAAAAAGGTTTCGACTAAGGGAAAAGATGATTTCGCAAGTGGTTGATTAATTAAGGATATATGGAAAATATTTTACACAGATCAAACAAGACTAACACACTTATATAACACAAACATCACATCAAGGAGTTCACAACATCAAGCTTACAACATCGCCCTACATCTAATGTACATAATACATGGTTTCCAAAAGAACCACTACTTCGACTCGACTAGCGATAGGGGGTCAACCTAATCCTGCGGTAGTACTCAAGTCACTCGCCTACTGAGGTGGAACCTCAGGCTCTGCTGCGTCAGCGTCGGACTGGTAGGGTGGCTCCTCGGGTCCTCCTCCTCGTCCTCGAGAACTGCCTCGAGTGGCTCCTCCTCCTCGTCAACTAACTCCTCCTCGTCGTCCTCCTGCTCATAGTCCATCTCCTCCAGGAAGTCGTCATCGTCACTGAGGAAAGCGTTGTTCTCCTTGCGGAGATCCTCGCCCTCCTCCTCCATCTCGTTGGCCTGATGCTCCATATCCTCGATCATCTCGTCCTGCTCCGCCACCTTCTTGCGGAGCTTGGCGATGGTCCTCCTCAGCTGGGTCCTCTTCTTGAGAAGAGCGATCTTCTCCTCTTCAGCTGCGCCTCACGCTCGCGACTCTCACTGAGCGAGATGCGCTCAAAGCGAGACCGAAGCCTAGCGCACATCAGATCCTCCTGGGTGCGGTAGAGCATAATCTCCATGTCCAGGATGTACTCTCCAAACGTCGGGTGTAGGGGATCGATAGGGTGTCCATCATCAGTGCGCCTCCCGTAGAACCGGAAACGGGAGTTCACCAACTCCGCCTTGTGCTCCTCACAAAGTCGGGCCAGCAGCCTCTGCATGGCACGACACAGTCCGTCGTCCCAGTGACGTCCATGGTGGTGAAGATCAGCGTCCTGGATCCGGGAGACTTGATGTTCCCCCGAACAGACGACTCAACTAGCCAACACAGGTTCCCGTTGCCGAGAGTGTCAACCTGGGCTCCCTTAAACTCTGGAGCGGGGCGACCTAACAGCTTGCTCAACTCGAACAAGTCCTTCTCGAACATCAACTTGCCGTCCCTCTCAAGCTGAACGAACTCGGTGAAATGGATCGCCATCTACAATTTTTAGCAAAATTTTAAGTTAGTGAGATGACAAGTGTACAAAATTTTAAATTTAGTGAGGCAACAAGTGAGCAAAATTTTAAGCTTAATGGGATGACAAGTGTGCAAAATTTTAAGGATACAAGGAAAATGTAATATTTAATGAGAGTAAAATTTTGCATAAGTAAGAGGATTGGAGATAAGCAATTTTCGAAAATACTTCACTCCTTTATTTTTAGAAATTAACTTTTGTAACTCCTATCTAGCGACCATGCTAATCTAAGGTCTCTTAAAGTCAGGATGGCTCTGATACCAGCTCTGTGGGGACCCCGGACTAGCCGTCCGAAATACCCGATTATGCTTAACACAACGATCCCGTGATCAGTCTGTCGTTGCACATAATCCGAACTGAATACCAAGTTTACATCCATTACAATACCGAGTCTTACATAAATGGTCATTTAGACCAAGTCTTACATAGGTGCCTTCATGGGCCAAACCAAAATAATCAGCGGAAGCTACGGCGTAGTAGACATCATATCCTAACAACGACCCGACAGGCAGCTGACTTATGGAGATCCCTAGTTCGTAGAAGTCGCCATACTCCTCCTCGGCGTAGTGCTCCTCGAAGTCTGGCTAAGACAATAGCCAGGGACGAAACCAATATGAGTACATTTGATTGTACTCGCAAACTACCCCAACATGAGTATGCACTAGTTTTATTTTAATTTCAGACTTTTATTTATTTAAAACATCTCTATATCTTTATTGAAAAAGGTAAGAAGAATTTTATAACTATCTTTAAATAAAATCACCATTTTATCTGTTTCTCCAAAACTCCTCCTTTTTCCGACCATAGCCCGTCATGGTCCACTTGCCTCCAACAACCTCATACCGATCCGTTGGTATGGTTATAAAACATTCTCCATTTCATTTTCTTTTTAAAACTCAAAGTCTTTCAAAAACTTGCACATGGTCTTAGGACAGCCTTCCAACTGTCCATTACCGAGGACTCGGCTATTCGAATAGTTTTACACTCTGCAGAGGTAGCACGCTTTTCCCACATCCATCCGGTAACTCATCGTGTCAGCCACGTCCCGCCATACAAGGTGTATGCGAAGTTGAGTCACCGACCCTAGCCTGTCCTTTGCTCATGCTAGTATAGGACCCTGCCCTATGACACTTTCCATCAACACTTAACCCAGCCCGTCGGAATCTAAGTGTGAGGACTCATAGTTTTGCCCGGCGGTGTATAGGGGACATCCTTCTATCCACCACATGTGCGAGGACCATCCTTCCCACATGTGCGAGGACCCGGGTCAGGGGTAGGTCACCGAACCATCCCCTCATGGAACGGAGTCATCTCCGTTGTTGAGGCATCCCATACTAATATGAGCAAATTATATGACTAAGCCCTTTCCCATATGTGGGTAAATGTGGTCGCACAGGTAAGATTGGTCGTCATAGTACTAGGACACACTGTGCATTTTTCATAAACATCACCATTCTCCATTTCTCCACTTCAACACCGACATCTCGGCATTCCATCTCCACAAGTATTTTCAAAGGAGTTTTGAATAAACAATCTTTTTCTTCCCATCCTATAGTTTGATATACACTATCTTATATTCTACATGTGGCAAAATAGTTTTTCATATGCTTTTTGAAAAGGTTTTAAAAATCATTGCCTTAAGAGTAAATCATGTTATCAAAGTAGATGTATATATATTTGGGGTGCAAGCTCAGAGAGTAGCTTGCCTTGCTCGACAAAGTGACCTTGGTCTTGATCTTCGGGTTCAACAAATTCTCCTTCTCGATAAATCCGACAACGCTTTCGTCTAATTAATAAACAAACAAATACAAACAATCACTATACTACTCAATCAACATCACAACATTACAATCTTAAATGCTATAATAGCCACTGCACACATCAAGCAACACAATTTGGTTTCAATTTAATTGAATTAACCATTATTTATTATGTCTTAATTATGGCAGAAACTAGTTGAACATGTTTAATTGCATAACTCAAGTTCTGTTGGTCACAAAAATACAAACTAAAATTCTACAGAAAGCTACTGATGTGTAGAAGACAACACAATTGGATTTGGATTAATTGGAGTTACCAAACTCCCTACACAATTGTTTTTATCCAGAAACTTAATAATCAAGTTTTAGCTACAACTTAAGTTATGTTGATCCAAAAATTAAATCCTTTTAGGGTAACTAACAATGACTAAATGTGATCCAACAAAATTGGCCTAACTCATTTGGGTTAACAATAATTAGCTATAATTGTTTTGGTGCAGAAGGGTTTGCTAAATTTAATTTATGCCAAACAATTATCATTGCATAATTAATTCTACAAAATTAGGGAAGCTAATAGATCACAGTACCAAGCTAACAAAATTGGTTTGGAATTATTTGGGTTAATAGAGTATCAGAAACAAACAAGTTTAGGTTTTAAACCTTCTGTGGCATTTTTAATAATACACATTTATTATTTATCTAAATGAAATTAAACCACTTGGGTTGGTTAAACAATTTCATAAGATTTCCAGAACATTTCGGTTTGATTTATTTGGATTTATAAATCTCGAGATATTGAATTTCAAGGTTCAGTCTAGTACTGAAATTCCAGAGAGATTTAAATTAGAAAATCTTCTGTTCTGGATAATGTTGAGGATTCTGACGGGTGGGGTCCACTCGTCAGTGACTCAACAGAATTATCTCGCGCGCGCTGAAATGTTTAAAACGCTAACAGTGGGGCCCACTGGTCAGCGACACATCTACTAAAACGGTACGCTACCGTGGATCTAAGATCCAACGGCTGAGAAGCCAGCACATCGGCGATGACCTTAAACAGGCGGCGCCGTGGCTCCAGCGATGGCGAGGTCGGCGATTCGCTCAACTAGGGGCTCTGGAGGACGTGCAGGTGAGGCAGATCGAACGCGGCGGCCTGGGGAAGCTTGCTGGAGGAGTTGCGCTTCCTGGGACGGCTCCAATCGACAGCGTCGAGCAGCTCCGCTTCCGTGGCCACGGCACCAACTCCGGCGAGCTCCTAGCGACGTTCCTGAGCGCAAAACAGAGGGCAAACGGGGCGTGTGAGTGCGGTGGTGAAGACAGAGAGTGTGCAAGCCAGAGAGTAGAGAAAGGAGGTGAGGCACGGCACGGCAGTGGTCGACGCCCACCTTCTTCTCCGGCAGCACCTGGCCGTGCTTGACCAAAGCAGCAAGGCTGCAGCGGCGTGTCCGCCCTCCTGGCGGTGCACGAGAGGGTGTGGAGAAAGGGGGGGAGAGTGGTGCGGAGTGGAGAGGAAGTGAGAGCTCGGGTGCTCTATTTAAGCCCGGAGCTCGGTCCATGGTGGTCGACGTTCACGCGCGGTCCAGGGGTGGGAGAGCTCGGCTGAGGTTGTCTGGGGGGCCGCAGTGAGCTGTGGAGTGGCCAGACACGACCACGAGGCGAGGGGTGCAGTGGAGCGCCGAGTCGACAGCGGTGTCCTCGGGTCGGCCATGGCGCACGGCCAGCATGGGCGCGTGCTATGCGCGCGAGTGGGGCGCGGTCTTGCCGGTGTTTTCGTGTCCACGGGAGCAGAAGAGCGAGGGAGAGAGGGGGGCATGGCGCTAGGGCTCCACGGCGTCGCCACCTCCTTCTCCACAGTGGCGACCATGGCGGCATGGGCGCGAGCTCCTGTCCCCTTGTGTGTCGGGCAAATTACACCGTTTCCTTCGCTCTGGAGAGTGTGGTGAGGGGAGTGAGATGAGAGGGAGCTAATGGTTGCAGAAATTCGACGAATTAAGCTCGAATTCGCTCAGATTGAAATCTATTTGGGGAAGAACACAGTGATGCTCACCATGTGTTCGATGAAATGTGTGAACCAAATTTAATTTCCAATTTCTGAAATTTATTTTCATAATTTGATTCACAGTGCTGTGGTGGTATTTATTTGACAAGTGCAACATAGCACATTTCTTGATTTGAATAGGATAAAGAAAGAAATAGAATTTAAATTTAGGTTTTTGAATTTAATGTTTGGAGAGGGAAAATTGTAGGAATAAAATGGGAGTGATTATATTACCATTCCACTGAATTTTTGCTTGAAAGAAATTTAATTTCTCACTTGGAGAAATTGTGTGACACTTGTCACATTTGTTTTATTGTTTTAGCTTTTTACTTTATTCTTTTGCTTTCCCAAGTTTTTAATTAGAGCAAACAACATCACAAGCAACAATATACAATCAACACATATAAATCAACAAAAGTTTTTGTTGGCCCACATTTTTGGAATAATAATACTTATTATAATTTTGGGATGTTACATTACCGTACCCATCAGCATTGCTAGCAGTCATGACATTGACAGTCTTAGACTTCTTCCCTTTCTTGTCTGCACAATCTGGGCAGTCCACAGAGAAGTGGCCGAGCTCTCCACAGGTGTAACAACCTAGCTCAGATTTGTTCATCTTCTTCTTCTTGAAAGAAGTAGTCTTGCCAGGCATGTTGAAACCATGCTTGCTTTTGGCCTTGCTCTTGCCGTGGTGATAGTTTTTTATGCACCATGTTGGCGCTAGACTGACCTTCACCACCTCTCTCACTAGTGTCCTTAGCCCGAGCCTTCTCCTCAACATCAAGAGACGCTATCAGGTTTTCAACCGATATCTCCTGTCACTTGTGTTTGAGAGCTGTGCCGAAGTTCCTCCACGAAGAAGGCAACTTTGCAATAATGCATCCAGCCACAAACTTGTCAGGTAGGGGACACTTGAGGAGTTCGAGCTCTCTCGTAGTGCACTATATCTCATGAGCTTGTTCGACCACTCCACGATTATTCACTATTTTGTAGTCGTCAAAGCTCTCCGTGATATACAGTTCACTGCCTGCATCGGTTGCACCGAACTTAGCGTTCAGTGCATCCCAGAGCTCTTTGTCGTCTTTTATGTGCATATACACATCACACAGGCGACCATCAAGAACACTCAGAATGCATCCACGGAAGATAGTAGTGTCTTTCTTGAACTTGTTCTGAGCTTCCTCAGATATAGTTCCATCAGGAAGACCATCACTAACTTTCCACACATTCATGGCCTCGAGCCAGAGTTGGCACTTGATCTGCCATCTCTTATAGCCTGAACCGGGGAACTTGTCCGATTTCATTGCATCGGTATAACCAGCCATAGTTAAATCATAAAATTGCCTACAATTAGGTTTTTAGATAGTTGGAAAATTAGGCAATAATTCCATGATTAATTCCAGAATATTAAGCATGACAACCGCAACTACTAACATGTTAAATACGAACATACTCGATGTACTAATAAACATGAACAGTAGCAGCATATCACAAAACATGTAAACATGAAACATGTTGATCCAACTAGGAGAGATACGGCACACATACTTAACGATTGAAGACGTAGTAGTCGTGGTCGATGCAGCGATGTAGTTGGCGACTTTCTTGGCGAAGGTTTGTCGCCACAGACGATGGTTGCTGCGGCGATCCACAAAGCCGGCTGGTAGACGACCCGTGGTGGAAGCAGCGAGCAGTCGCGCGAAGCGCTTCCCAAAAACCTAATTCACACTCTCCCGTACAGGATCACAAGATCGACTGGTTCCGGAGACCTGCTCTCCCGTTCGGCGGTGCACGCCGGCGCTCGGGATGGAGTAGATTACGGTGGCATCGCAAGACACGAGATGGCAAAACCTAGATTGGTTCGGTGTGTGACGGTGCACACAGTGAAATGCATTATATAGTGCGGCTCGGGAAACCCTAATGGTACAACGTGGGCTGACCACGTCGCACACGTCCGAGTCGGTTACAGTAGCCCACGATCCGGGAGCTACCCGAACTGGCTTGGCTGCGAAGCATCGGCATCGGCTCATTCCCGCAACCCCCGGCGCGTCGTGACGAGACGAGCGAGCGAGCGACGACGGAGGAGGAGGATGCGCGAAAGAGAGCCTTCTGTTTCACAAGCACACCAAATAGCACAACACTCGATCTTATAAGGTGGTGGAACTCTCTCCCAACTAGCAATGTGAGACTAAACTTTAGCACCTCCACAGGCTGCCATGCACATGAGCCATTTGAGATTTCAGAATTTTTCTATTTAGGCTGCCCCATACTGGGCCCAAATTCTAACAGATTACCCAAACAATCCCTAAGGTGTAAGTGTTTTTCCAATGTCCTAGTCAGTGGCTTAATCCACTTGCAATCATCGTTTACTCTTTTAAAACTTATTAAGACACCCTTAACACTTTAATATTATTGTGAGCATCGTCTCACACTAAACCACTAAAAGAGTAGATCACTCATATGAACGAGAGAAAAGATTCGTAAAAAGAACATGGTTCATGATTCCCCCCCCCCCCCCCCCCCCCCCCCCCCCCCCCCCCCCGGCGATTCGGGTTCTTTCTTGATCTCATCGTATGCGGTGGCTGGCTACTGTGGCGACATGTACGAGAAAATCCATCTTCAAATATGTGTGGATGACTCAATAATTACTGCATTCTAGCCTTTGTTCTCTCCTCCGGCGAAGCAACGATGACCAAACGATCTATAGCGGATCCGGATGGAGAAGGTTATGTTGGGGGACTTGAATGTCTTACTAAGTTTTCTCAGGGTCTTTTCTATAAATATGAGGACAACTGTCCTAGATCTGAATGTGTCTTTGTAGTTTTTTTTTTTGTGGGGATGTCTTTTGTAATTATTTTCCTTAGTGAATATAATCCATATAATAGCCCTAGAAAATAAAAGATTTGACCCATGGACCATGGTAAATTGTTGTGTCCACCGTCATGTTCATCCACTAGACCACTACGACATGCTGCTTTTAATCTTGCACCGCCAACATGTGGTCGTTGCTTCCCCTTCAAGATGAGCTTTGGCGGAAACTAGAGGTGCGCACGGAAAGTGTCTTATGCTCCACAACACCAGGGATCCCGATGCTTTCAAAAAATTGAAAAAAATATTTATAAGTCTCAAAAAATTCTGAAAACAAATTCAGGTGTAGCCAATGATGTATACTACAAACGTGCAAAATATAAAGTTCATATGCTTTGTATTTTGCGCTACATAAAAATAACAAAATCTGATAAATTTGAATATTTGAAAATATACATATTCAGGTATACACTTTTGTCATTTTTGTGTAGTCTAAAATACAAAGTATTTGAAGTTGATATTTTAACACGTTTGTGGAATACATCATTGGCTAGATATGGGATTTGTTTCAGAATTTTTTGAAACTTGTAAATTTTTTTTTTGATTTATTTAAACCACCGGGATCACTGGTGCCCGGGAGCACAAAATCTGCTCGAGGTGCGCACATGATCTTTGTAAGAAAATCCATTCTAACTGGGCTTGGAGTTTCACATGTTTACTGGAATTGCCACCGACGAGTGAAAATAACGATTCGTTTTAGCCAGACAGAATCAGGTCAACAGTCCACCGACTATTTCCATCAAGAAATCCACTCCATGTGTCCTTCTTCTCCACCGACAGGCGTCGTCGTCGCCTCCCCTTCTTCCCGCTCCACGGGCTAGCGCCGCCCTCACTTCCGGATCCACTGGAAGGCGCGTCCCTCCCTCTCTAACACTAATTTCCCTGCGCACTGCACAAAATCAGGGCACGCGCCCGCATGCATGGTCGGCACCACAAATCCATCACGAGCTCTGATCCATCACGAGCTCATCCGCTCCTCGAATGCACCAGCCGCCACGTTGATGTAGGTCCTCGATCTGAACAAAGAAGCGGCAGTGGCAACCAGTTGGGTGCGCAGCAGAAGATCTTGGATTTGCGGCTATCCGAGTTGAGGGTCGAGTTGATGATGAACGGCGCTGGTCAACGCCCGAACGGCGTTACCGAGAGGCGAGAGAGAAGATGTGCTTATGTGCTCTGTTCTTGAGAGATCTGGGATATTAGAGAGAAGTGGGGGAGGGAATTGGGCTGCTATGTGCCGAGCTTTTAGGAGATTCAGAGAGATTAAGCAGGAGGATTAAGATGCTGCAACTTTCATACTGTTTGTTTGAGAGGTGAGCACGAAAAGAGAGATTGAGAGATGTGGTTACTTTGCTTGCCTCCTGCTGCTTTTTTTTTTTTGAACAAGGGGAGGGATCCCCAAGGATCCCGACTGCATTAATCGGTGGGATTACATCTTACATTAAGGACCACAAAATAAAATAAAATTACAACCAAGCCCTTGACTTTTACAAAAAGGACCGTAAGGAGATAAATAGGAACGCAATTAGGTCCTTCGCCACCGAGCGAGAAGAACAGCTCGACACGATAGCCGTCGGCGCCGTCACCGGGGACAGAACCACTTGGAAACATCACGACGTAGGGCGCTACCGCGGAACTGGAAAGGGCCCTCCGAAACGGCACGCCGGCCTGGAGGTTGAAGGCGCCATGGCGCACGCAGCACCACAGCTCGGAGCGGCCCCATCGGCCAAAGATAACGATGGCGCAAAGATGCCGTAGTTGATGAAGTCCAAAAATTGCAGCAGCAAGAGCTCCCCAAGAAGCCGCGAATCCAAAACTCCAGTCTTCTTCCCCGCGACCTCCACGCCATAGAAGACCAGCAGCCTCCGATTCAAAAGCTCCCATACGAAACGAACGATTATTAGAACAGCAGCGGTTGATACCTGACACAGAGAAACTCCTCCATGGAGCTCCAGCTATCGGCAAGTTCTTCCACTCCGACGGCGCGTCCACCTCGCCGCCAGGGCAGCTGCTGACTTCGGCCTTATTTGGGATGCCGGCGAGAGCTTCCCCCGCTTGCAACAGCTCTTGCCACCAGAGCTGCACAGCCGGAATAGATCATGCCGGGCGCACCAGCCATGGCCAGAGATGGCAAGCAACCTACCCAAGTCACCACGGAGGACAATACACAATGAAAACTCAACAACTAAGAAGCTAAGCCTAGATCTACAGCCAGCGCTATCACCTTGCCATCTCCTTCCGGCAACGCCGGCGAGAGCGGCTCGGATCCAGCCCGGGTCAACGCGAGCACGAGAGACTCTCAAAGCGGCAAGGGAGAGGAAGGTCTACTCCTCCCGCCACTTGCGTACCTGCTGCTTGTTTGAGAGCAGACATCTGAGAGTAGAATATTTTTTGTTTCTCTTTTGTTGGCGCAGCATCTCGCTGCGTCGCTCTTCTTCTACCTCTCACTCTGAACTCTTAACTCACATGAACACACACGGACACACACTTAGCCAAGGAAGAAAACAAGGCTTTGCCTAGCAGAAGCTCCCTTGGACACCACCGTATCTACATCTTGCTCTATCTCATTGACTTGCACAAACTGATTAGAGTGGTTAAATAGCCACGGATGCACACACGGCCAGAGGCCACTCACGCCACTAACCTATCCACTAACCCACGTACTCCACTCCCTTGAATCACTCCAGCATACATACGACCGGGCCAGCCAGCTAACCAACTAACTAAACCTGACCATTTCTTTCTCCTAGAATGCAGCTAACTATCTTCACGACCCACATGCTTCTAACTAACTATGCATGCACTAAACCGGACTGACCACCGACTCACTCGGCAACAACTTCATGATGCAGCTACATGAATCAAGATTAATGGCTAACATTCACCCCCTAATCTTGTGACATGGTATGCCTATCGGGTACCCTACCATGAGGGTACCTGGTGCACGTATCGACTAGGCCCAACTATCAGAGCCTACATGAAGCCCATGAAGGAGGCCCACGAAGATGGAGTATCCTCCAAGTTTGGCGAAGTAATAGTCGGTTTAGGGTTTCCATACTTGTAAATCGGGTCGGTACGAACACCCGAGACCCAGCTTATTATTTAAGGACTGGGAGGCCATCGAACCAGACAACGAACCACCAGAGCCACAAACCCTAGTGAGATCGACATCTCGCCGGGATCCTTGTAACCATCATATTCACAAAGCAATAACAGACAGGCAGGACGTAGGGTGTTACCTCCACACGAGGGCCCTGAACCTGGGTAAAATCTTTGCCCTGTTTGTCAGCCGACGATACTTCCAGCTCTAACCACGTTCTCTCCCCCATATTCATAACCTAGGGACCTTAACCATGGGTCTTGATGAGTCTACCCCTCGTCAAGTGGCGCCGTCTGTGGGAACGAATAGCGCTGGACTCGAAGTTTCGCCGGTCCCAACAGCAAACGGCAAATCGCCGATCACACCAGCAAACGGCAACACGCTGATCTCATCTGCAAACGGCAACTCGCCGGCCATGTCTGCAAACAGCAACTCGCCGATCCAGGCGACACGCGGCGACTCGCCGATCCACTCGAAAAGCGGCAGCCTGCCCGCTTCACCCGCAAAAAGCGCATCTGCTCTTCCAATGAATTTCAATCCGCACTCGCCGGAGCTTCAGGAGTCGTTTTCTGGCCTTGAATCAGGTTTGAGCTTAACTGTTGGAGCATTCAATTTTTTCGTAAACAATCTGGGCACGCAGGACTCGACAGATCCGCAACAACCGGTGTTGGGTGCACTCGAGGCTCCGTCGACTGCTCCCGCCCCATCGTCGAATCCTGAAGCCTGCTCGCCCGCAACAACCATGTCGACCGGTGAGCTCGATAGGTTCATGATGACGGAACTCCAAGGCGAGGAAGCAGAATCAGCATACAACACAAGCAACATCGACTTCAGCCTACAACTCGACGAGAGTTTTGACTGCGGATCTCCCTCGATGACTTCTGCGAGCCCGCGATTCATAACGACAACAACGTCGACTCGGAGATCTTCACCAACACCAACCTCGACTCAGAAATCCGTAATGCTTCGCCAACACCGAGATGAGCATAGGTGATGAACACGCTAACAACGAAATTCGCCTCGAAGATCTACTCGATGAACATGCTGGCTCTGACATGAGCCTCGACGGGGACGTCGAGTCCATGACTGGAATCACGGAGGAGATGGCAGCAAAAGCAGATAAAGTCATAAAGGAGTGCACTATGATGCCACCAAATCCACCCCAGAGAGATGTTGACCTTCCAGTACTTCAACTGGCAGGAGTCAATTCGACTGCAAAACTACCGAGCGACGCTCGAGGAGCGCAAAAGGCAAGCCAGCCTCTCGAGTGCCCGAAGAAGGGAGCAATCCCTCGGGTCCACACAGCAACCAACCCCTCGACCTAGGTCGCGGTTGGCAAGCCTTCCAGAACATGAAAGGGTAGCAATCACCCGTAACCTGTCGTTCATGACAGAGGACGCTAACGGAATCCCAGTGCCCAAAACTGCTGCGGGTGCATTATTCTCCGTAGGTGCTTACCTCAAGGCAATACAACCTCCGGCGAATGACCCTAACGCAGCCCTGCATCGCCAACAACTCAAATCGCTAGCTCTAGCGGCACAGGCTATACAGCCAGAAGACAAAACTCCAGCAAGGATCGCGATCGCGACATAGTCGACTCACGACACGCAGCACATCATCGCAGTGGTCGCAGCCACCACTCGGATGAAGGAAGGAGAAGCACGCGCCGGCACAGGTCCAGCAGGCAGATCTCGAAGATCCTATAGCAGCGATTCATACTCTGATCGCGAACCAGAGCCATGCGGAGCATTGTGCTTCACTCGACGCATCCGTGAGACGCGGATGCCCAAACGGTTCAAGTTGACAGGCGAACAACCCAAGTACAACGGTCGCCAAGAACCTTCTGGGTGGCTAGAAGATTACAGACTCGCCGTGGCATGCCAGCGTGGCACGAACACCACGGCGATGCAGTACATACGACTTATGCTCGAAGGAACTGCCCGCGACTGGCTCAAATCACTCCCTCCATCATCATATGACTCGTGGGATGATTTCCGCAGAGACTTCATCAAAAACTTCGAGCCTCTGTGTGAGCGCCCGAAGACATTCGAGGAATTAAGGACATGTACTCAACGATCAGACGAGTCGTTGAGATCATACATACGGCGGTGGACCGAAATACGCAATTCGGTTGGCAAAGTGTCAGAAGACAGGGCCATGGATGCCTTCATACAAGGTCTCGCCAGGAAGGACTTCAAAGAGGCACTTGGTCGTGAAAAGCCAACCTCCCTGGCTGACCTCATCAAAGTTGCGACTGAGTGGGCAGATGGAGAGGATTCTGTACGCAGATCCCGTGCTTCCCCAACACGCGACAACTACGAAAGCGGCAGTCGAGCCGCAGAGATTCATACAGAGAAGATCGCAGGCGTAAACGTTCCAACGTCCTTACGACGATAACAGACCCGAGTTCATGGCGGCTGGATACACACAACCAAGGAGGACCAAGATAGAAGCAATCGACGCTCGGATGATCGACGGGACAGTCGAGATCGCGAGCAGCGGAGCGACAGCTACAAAAGGCAAGAATGGCGCAAACGTAGCGACGCAAAACCCGAGCGGTCATTCGAGGAAAAGATGGACGACTGGTGCAGATTCCACCTCTTCAAGGGGGACGACGGAAAACTACGCTCCAATCACACCCTAAGGAACTGCAGGGAATTCGACCAAATGGCGACTGACTATGTGATACGACTCAAGAGGAATGGCCCAGCACCTGCTCAGCCCATGCCTGCACCCGTACCACAGCCGAACGCTGTGCCCGCTCTCATGGCGCCACAGCCGCCACCGCAACCCCACCACAGCCTGCTCCAGGCGCAAACCTCGCAGGTGCCATACAACCCGTACTACGGGCGGAAGATGATCAATATCCACAGCCCCACGGGCAGATGTACATGATACAAAAGGGTCGCCCCTCTAACAGGCAGCAAAAGCTAATCACTCGACAGGTGAACATGGCTGTCATGGCACCTCCAGCCGTGCCGAATTTCTGAAGGGATCGGAAACCATCATAAGCTTCAGTCGAGAGGATCATCCCCAGCTGTAGTTCGACCAGGGCACGCGCTCTGGTACTCGACGCGCAAATAGGAGGCTACGCCATGACCAAGGTCTTCATGGATGGAGGCAGCGGCATAAACATCATCTTCGCGGACACGCTCCGCAAAATGAACAGGTCAGTCGAAAACCTCCCAAAATCTTCAAATACCTTCCACGGTATCGTTCCTGGCAAAGCAATTAGCCCAGAAGGCACCATACAACTCGACGTTACGTTCGGGGACAAGCCACTTCAGGACAGAGTCGATTGAGTTCGAGGTCGTCGACTGGAAATCACAATACCATGCTATTCTTGGTCGCCCGACGTTTGCTCGATTCATGGCGGTGCCACACTATGCGTACCTCACGCTGAAGATGCCAGGACCAAAGGGAGTCATCACTGTCCGTGGAAACTTTCAAAGGTCCGATGCTTGCGACCGCGAGTTCAGCAAAATCTCCGAGATGTTCGGGGTGGAGAATCACTCGCCGACTTAGCGATTACCAACGACCGCACACTCCTTCCGGAGCATAAGAAGTTGGCAGTCGACAGATCCTTCAATGCTACAAATGACACAAGGTCGCATCAGGTGCACCCGACCGATCCGTCCAAGACAGTCAACATATCTTCGAGCCTGCCTATCGCATAGGAAGGCGCGCTCGTCGAATTCCTCCGTGAGAACTGGGAAATATTTGCGTGGTGTCCAGCCGACATGCCAGGTATTCCCAGGGAATTCGCCGAGCACTCTCTCCAATTGTTTCCAGATGCAAAGCCAGTCAAGCAAACGATGCGTCGAATCTCCGGCCCAAAGCGAACCGCAGTCGAATCTGAAGTCGACCGGTTACTCGCAGCAGGATTCATTAGGGAAATCAAGAAATCACAATGGGTGGCCAACCCCGTACTCGTAGAGAAGAAGCATACAGACATCCTTCGGATGTGCGTGGATTTCACAGCGCTGAACAAGTGCTGTCCAAAGGATCACTTCCCGCTACCCCGATCGACCAGATCGTCGACTCCACCGCCGGATGCGCACGACTCTCCTTTCTGGATGCTTACTCAGGTTATCACCAGATAAGGATGAAGCAAGAAGACGAAGAAAAAACGGCGTTCATAACCCCACTCGGGGTCTACTGCTACACAACTATGCCCTTTGGGCTAAAAAACGCGGGTGCAACATACCAGCGCATGATGCAGGACTGCCTCAAAAAGCAAATTGGACGCAACGTCCAGGTCTACGTGATGACATTGTCATTACCACAAGGGAAGAACACACTACTCGACGATTTGAGGGAGACGTTCGCAAACCTCAAACGCTTCCATATCAAGCTCAATCCTAAGAAGTGTACGTTCGGCGTTCCAGCCGGGCAGCTCTTAGGGTACCTAGTCTCTGCCGTGGAATCGAAGCAGACCCGAGAAAATACAGGCCATCCTCACAATGCAAAGGCCTTCAAAGCTTCATGATGTGCAGAAACTAGCAGGACGAGTAGCAGCGCTCAGTCGATTCATCAGCAAACTGGGTGAAAAGGCTCTACCATTCTATCGACTGATGAAGAAGGCGGACAAGTTCGAGTGGACGCCAGAAGCTGAAGCAGCCTTCACAGATCTCAAGCGGATCCTCACAAGCCCTCCGATCCTCGTCGCACCTAAGGAACGGGAACCACTCTACCTGTATGTCTCGGCTACAAACAGGGTGGTGAGCACCGTACTGGTAGTCGAACGCATGGAGGAGGGGCACATCCAAAGCATACAACGTCCAGTCTACTACCTGAGCGAGGTTCTCTCCATATCAAAACAGCGGTACCCGCACTATCAAAAGCTGGCATACGCTGTATTCATGTCCTCAAGGAAGTTGACACACTACTTCACCGAGCACCGATTACCGTGGTAAGTAACTCAGCAATCGGTGATATCCTCACAAACCCCAATGCAACGGGTCGAGTGGCAAAATGGCTCATCGAGCTGGCTCCAAGAGACATCAAGTACGAGCACCCGAAGGCTATCAAAGCACAAGTCCTACCCGACTTCACAACCGAGTGGATAGAGCCCAATTACCTGGAGCACCAGACGTGTCCAATTCCTGGACCATGTACTTCGATGGGTCCAAGAAACACGAAGGCGCAGGCGCAGGCGTCATCCTCATATCACCAAAAGGGGACAAGCTACGTTATGTTTTGCAGATGGGATTCAATACCCTCCAATAACGAGGCTGAATACGAGGCTCTGATCCATGGCATGCGGATGGCAAAAGCACTTGGGTGCACTCGATTGATGATCTACGGCGACTCCAATCTCGTGGTGCAGCAAACAATGAAGGCCTGCGACGCAATCGCGGACAACATGATCGCTTATCGCGACCTGTACAACACACTAGGGCAGCTTCGAGGGCTGCGAGTTGAGGCACATAGGAAGGGAAAGCAACGAAGAAGCAGACATGCTAGCCAATCTTGGCTCAACTGGCGCACAAATTCCACCTGGTGTCTTCCTCGAGCGCATCGAACACAGATCTATCAAGGAGAAACGAGAGCCTCCTCCGTCGACTACGCCACCCAAAAGCAAAATGCCTAGCACAGAGGACCCCCCTGTCGAGGTATTTCTCATTGAGCCAACTGGACTCAACCTTTTCTGGCTTACATACTCCGTAGCGAGCTACCAGATGACATAACCGAGTCCCGACGCGTGACTCGAAGATCAAAAGCATACACCGTTATCAACGGCGAGTTATACAAGCGCAGCATATCAGGTATGTTCCAAAGATGCATCGCATTCGAAGATGGCCAAGCCATACTTCGAGACATTCATGCAGGTACCTGTGGGCATCACGCCAGCAGTCGATCACTCGTAGCCAAAGCCTTTCGCGCAGGGTTTTACTGGCCTACAGCACTCAAAGACGCGGAGGACATAGTCAAAAGGTGCGTCGGCTGCCAGAAATTCGCAACAAGGCCGCACGCACCCGCATCGGCGTTGAAGACTATACCGCTGGCCTGGCCTTTCGCCCAATGGGGGCTCGATATGGTTGGGCCACTCAAAAAATCATCGCATGGCGGGCATACTCACCTACTGGTGGCAGTCGACAAGTTCACAAAGTGGATCGAGGCGGTCCCCATCACAAATTCGACTGCTACTACGGCAGTCAACTTCATAAAGAGCATCATCTACCGCTTCGGTGTCCCAAACAGTATCATCACTGATAACGGCACAAACTTCACGGCTGAGGAGTTCAAAACCTTCTGCAAAGAGCAGGACATTACGCTCAACTACGCATCCGTGGCGCATCCACAATCCAATGGCCAAGTCGAAAAGGCCAATGGACTTGTGACGAGTGGATCAAGAAGCGCCTCCTGGTGCCACTCAAAAGAGCTGCGGTGCTTGGGTCGAAGAACTACCATCTGTGCTATGGAGCCTACGCACAACTCCCAACACTTCTACGCAGTTCACCCCATTCTTCATGGTCTATGGTGCAGAGGCAATTCTGCCATCAGACGTAAGGTTCAATGCGCACCACGAGTTGAAGCATACAATGAAGACGACGCAAAAGAGGCACTCGAAGACGCAGTCGACCTCTCGATGAAGCGCGAGACACGGCCTTAGCCCGCACAGCTGTTTACCAGCAAGATCTCCGCAACTACCATAGCCGTCGACTGCGAACCAGGTCCTTCGTCGTTGGTGACCTGGTTCTTCGACTGAAGCAAAAGAAGGTGCACAAGCTCGCTTCCCCATGGGAGGGTCCCTTCATCATCACGGAGGTCCTTGGTGGAGGCGCATATCGACTGAAGCACGCGAAGACAGGCGAACTCTCTCATAATCCTTGGAACGTTGCGCATCTGCGCCGTTTCTACGCATAAAGTGCTCACAATGTAATAGGCTATATGTCGGATGGCTGCAGGTTTCAGACGCGCTCTTTTCCTTACCAGGGTACCTAAGGGGACTGGAAGGTTTTTAATGAGGCGGCCTGCAGCCTAACATTCAAAAGAGGAATAAAATCAATGTTCCTTCGACTTCTTTGTGTGACTACTCGCATAATTCATACCTTAACCACACCCGAAACCCTCGGGGGCTGTGTTATCATCAAATGAGCTCTCGCTCTTGCAGAAACACAATGCCTTAGCCGCACCCGAATGCTCGGGGGCTGCGTAACAAGGATCCAAACAAAGAACACAAAAACTCTGCAGCCGCACTCGAATACTCGGGGGCTGCACAGTCATTGGTTCACAACCAACCATATTTCACAAACCCCGCTCGACTGACTCGGGGGCTCGACAAAAAATCAAAGTATACAAACTATACAATATACAAAGAGTCAAAATTACACTCGGGGGCTGCCCCTATACAAAAATTGCACTCGCAAACTATTCTAATCCTCAGGCTCGTCCTTTACGGGCAGCTCGGGACCGCAAAGCTGTTCGCGAGTGCACTCGATAGTGTCTCCGCAGCTTGGATTGTGTCATCCAGGTCTTTTGTTCGAGAACCTCTCCGGCTGCAGGTGTCCGCAACACCAACTTGGTTTTCGACTACGCATATACGCCATTGCAGCGTTGGCTCCAATCACAAGTTCTGAGACAGCAACTCTCGAATGGGATTTGTTTGGCGAAGATGTTCAACACAGCACGAATCCCTTGTGGTTGTGGCCCCGAAGGAAAAAGAGTCTCGTTCAGGCGAATAAACGCTGCCCGGCATAACTCCAGCAGTTCAGCACTTCGCCAGACGCGATCCTTCAGGGTGGCGAGTATGCGGGCATGGTACCTATCAAGCCAAAAGTGTTGACGCCCAGTCGTAGGGTCGTCAACCGCTATCCAGACGCCCTTCCACGCGAATCTTTTCAGCCTGGAAGTTGTCGACAAAGCCTACAAACACGGGCACACAGTCAGATCAAAAAGGCAAAAGCTACGCAAAAAGCTTGTAAACAGAGCAAGACTCGAACTTACACTCGAGTTGCCTGTTCACAAGCTCCATCTCCCCGAGCACATAATCCTCGCGTTGGGTGGCCAACGCGGGTCTGGCCCTCAATCGACTCAGCTCAGCCTGGGCGTCCTTCAGATCTTGCTCCATTCTCACAAATTTAGCCTTCATATACTCCATCACCTTGGCATCATTTGCCACCTGACCCTGGGATCGGGTGGTGATTGGAGCCTGCGAGGAACTAGTCGCAGTAGCAGGTTCTCGTGACTGTTCAAAGAGCATAATCACAAACACAAAGTTTGTGTCAGAAGCAAACTCATGTCATAAGCATACAACTCTTCGAGTGAAAGGCATTAGCAAAAGACTTGCATAAACAAGGTAGCATAAACAAAGCGCAGACTCGCGCAGTTCAGAAGGTATCATTACAAGGCATAAAAAACAAAAGGGTACAGCTACCCTAAACCTAAGATTCGATTTCCTAAGCAGACGATTGGCAGTCTCGAGTGCCCGGCGCTCCATGGTGTTCATAAAAACTTCGGCCAGTCGCGCGGCGGCTCCGCTCACCCCCTTCAGGAAATGGGCTTCCCATCTGGCTTCTGAGGGAACGCAGACAGTGCTGCCTCATAGTCGCAATCTATCCCATGTCCCATAAGAAGCTTGATGGTGGACTCGGATCCGCGTACCGTGTTGGCGCGAGCGAAACCCGCCATGGTGGACGTCCCGGGGCCAAACACGTTGGCGAAGTCATCCACCGTCGACGGCACACGCCAGTCGGGAACACCACTTGGTATACAGCGCCAAGGTGCTCGTCGATTTGGCGAGTGCTTCTTTCGCCTGGTTGCATAGAGCGCCTAAGCCGCCCACAGCCTGTTCCAGCGAAAGATCGTCACTCGCCACGTCGCAGAGGCCGGTGCGCCAACAGCTTCTGCACAATTCAAAACAGGCATAAGTCATTTTGCGACACTCGACAGTTATATCGTCATATCAAAGGAGAAAAGATTACTCACCTCCCATGACCTGCGCGAGTGCCGCGAGCTGGTCAGCATATTCTCGCTCGCGTGCAGCGGCTGAGTTGGTGGCGGCAGCCACTCTTTCTTCGACTCTTCGCGCTGCGCGGCGAGTGCGTCTTCCAGCTCCTTCTTCTCGCCTGGCCCAGCAAAATCACGTGCATTCAATACTCGACAAAATCAAGCATTGCAAAAAGAAGTTCGGCAAAACAAAAGCAAAAAGAACTCACGACTGAGCCGCTCGAGCTCGGCGCGCATGGTGTCCCTCTCCTGCTCCACCTGGACATAAGCCTTGGCAGAATCTGCCAAGGTGTGGTAGAAGGGCTGCAAAGCGCACGGATTCAGCAAAAATCCAAAATTCTCACAGACCTACAACTAAACGGGTCAAGCAAAAAGTTACTCACGTGGTTCATCCACGGCTCAGGAGCCGCGACTGATGTACCGACATCTGGAGTTGCTGCCTTGGCTGTCCAACGACAGCGTCAGTGGCCATTGGCTGGGCAGCCTCGTTTCCAGTCGGTGCAGACTTCGATTGCTCCAGGGTCGGAACATTTTCGACTGGAGGAGTCCCAGGCTGATTGTTTTCAGCACTGTGGGCAACACAACAAAGCAAAAAGATTGTGAGCATAAACATGTGACAGCACAAAAACTCTCATACTCAAAAACACACATACCTGTGCTCCTCGTCCTCCTCGTCTTCGGAGTCGCCAAAAATTGGTCCTCCAAAGGCTGGGGTGCCACTCGACTGAAGCGGAAGGTCGAGCTTGTTGAGCACGCACGCAAAGGAGCGGCTTGGAAAACAGGTGGTGAACCGATTCCTCGTCATCCTCCAAACCTGCTCCTTCGCGGGTGAACTTGCAGCAGAAGCGCCTTCTTGGCCAGTCGACGCGCTTCGGTGGCGCGATATCGACTTCTGGTCAGAGGTGGCCTTGTCTTCAGATTGGACTTCTTCTGCTTTTCCTCCTCGACCTCCTCCAAATGAGAATTTGTGGCAGAAGGGATGGGTGAATGATCCCCTTTCGGGTCCACCACCTGTGCTGTGTTTCTTCAGTCTCGCCATTTTCAGGCAGGGAGGAAGGGAGGCAGCAGTCGAGTGACCCTGCATAGCATACATCACAATTGCAAAGTCAGAATCAAAATCGCATATCGCAGAACATGCGAGTGCAAACTCTTCATTGCAAGCAGGCTATAATACTACATACCTCAAGCAAAGGGTTTCCAACCCATATGGTGCAACAGGGCAGTCGACGTTGCAAGCGTCGCCTGTCGTCAAGTTGGTGATGTGCCGCACATGCGTCAGCAGCTCACTCCTTGAAAGCTCCTCTGGGTTCATTCGGGTGATGTCACCCGCGCCTTCATACTCCCACATGGGGTGCGCTCGGGCACGGATGGGCCACACCCGCCTCTTCACAAAGGTGGCGATCAAATGGATGCCTGTGACCTTGTCCAGCAGCCTCCGATCCGAGCCAGCAAAGGGCTTGCTTCCTCCATTTCTTCGGCTGAGAGTTGGTGATCCCACGCCTTGGTCCTGGTGAAAGCAGCAGTCGAGAAAGGGGCGGCTGCATCCTGCTCGACAGTCGCATAAAACCATCCCTTCCTCCAGCCTTGAGCGGAGTCGACGGTCTTCAGACGGAAGTAGCGGGTGTCGCTGCGCACCTGGATTCCACAGCCGCCAACAGGGTAGGTGCGACCGCCTCCTCTGTTCGGCCGTACCATGAAGATGGCTTTCCACAGCGCCCAGCTGGGTGCGACGCCGAGGAAGCACTCGCACAGCGTGATAAAACACGCGATATGCATAATGCCATTTGGGGTGAGATCATGGATCTGCACCCCGTAGGCAAAAAGAAGACCACGAACGAAATCGTGGAGGGGAAGCGAAAAGCCCCTAGGCAAAAACTCCGCAAAACAAACACGCTCGTTGGCGCGTGGTTCGGGGAGTACCTCCTTGGGCGACGGCGCGCGGACGGCGAGCTGCTCCGCGGGTGGCAGATACCCCTGCTCGCGGAACTTGATCAGATGGGCGTCCTTGATGGTGGACTTCGCCCAGTCCCCGCTACCTTCTTCAGCGCGGCGGACGCAGATGTACCCGCCACGGCCTTCTTGCCCTTGGCCGCATCAGTCGCGGCGGCGGCGGCAGCACCACGCTTCGCACCTCCACCTTTCGCCATTGCTACAGTGGAGGAAGTGTGGGGCAAAGAGCTTGGGCGCAGAGCAATGGAGGGGCAGTGCGAGGAAGGAGACGAGGGGCGGCGCAGGGAGCAAATGGCAAGTAAAAAACTTTGCCAGCGCCGTTCCCCCTTATTTACCACAGATCACAAAACGATCGCAGCCGTTAAAACAAATGCATACGCTCCGCGCGAAATCTGGCCGTACACGTGGCAGCCCTGGAGAGCAACCGTCGGCGGCCACTCCGTCCACTATGCACGAGAATCCAGGAAACCATCATTACGCCCCGTGAAAATCGCGCCAGAACGGTCAAATCAAGTCCACGCGGCGTCATCCCTGGTCAGCTCTGCAGAAACGGGCCCACAAAACAGGGTCACGTCCTATCAAAGCCTCTCCAAGCACGCCACCGCTTGTCAGAGATAGCAGTCGCAAAATGCGTCATGCTGACGTTGTTCTTTCTTTCACAACGGGCATAAAAGTCACTCGATGATATCTTCGGGTGGTTTCTCGCATACGTCTTTGTTAGTTTTTTAGCAAAATGTCATAGAGGCCAGTCGACATTATTTCGACTGCAGCATCATACTCCCATCGGGAGCGTATCAAAAAATTCTTTGACTACTATGTGCAGGGTAAAAAGATTTTTGAGATTATCCTCTATTGCGAGCAATAAAGCACAATCTCGGGGGCTACTTGTAACATCCCAAAATTATTATCAGGATTATATTCCAAAAATGAGAGCCAACAAAAAAAAACTTTGTTATCTATTGTATGTTAATTGCTTTCGTTACTTGAGATGTTGTTCTTGCTGTTTGTGTGAGTGTTTGCTCTAGTGAACACTAGTAAGAAAGAAAGAAAACAAAATGTAAAATCAAAACAAGAAAAATAAAAGTGACAAGTTGTCACATGAAACTCTTCAAGTGACAAACCCAATTAATTTCAAACCAAAGTCAGTGGAGTTGTAATGTAAACACTCCCCATTTTGTTCCTACCACTTTCCCCTCTCAAATATTATTTTTGAACTAGTTTTGAAATTCTAAAATAAAAACAAATTGAAATAAATTAAAATAACATAAACAAAGTACTATAAAAGAAAATGTTTCAAACATTTTATTATTTTATGCCAATTTTTGTGGAGCTTCTGTACATTATGGGAAGGCCCCACAAATTTTTGCAAATTTTTCTAAAATCTTTAAATGCACTAATTAAATCCTAGAAAACCTTCTGGATTTAACAGAAGGACTAAAACGGAAATAAAAAAAGAGGCAGAGAGGAGGCAGGGGGTTTTCTGCGAAAACGTCATCCCTACCTCTCTCCCTCGCCCCGACGTGCCGCCGTGTCGCCACCACCGCCGTCGCCGTTTTCCGCGCTCCCCAGGCCCCCCCTGGCCGCGCACCCCCTCGCCCCCGTGCCTCTGCAGCCGCGGCGCCGCAGAGGAGGGCAGTTACGCCGCCCCTCGCCTCGATTTCCCTCCACTGTCGCCGTGGCGAGCTCGCCATCGTCGACCAAATTGGCCCAGCTCGCTGCTCCCCCGACACGCCGCGCTTGGCCGAGATCTTCTAGAACACGTCCGGACCCCGTTGAACGCCTCGTCTCACGTCCCTCGCACCGCCGCGTCGGATTGGGGAGAAATATCTCTGCCGTGTCGCCGTGGACGTCGCTGTGCACTCCGTCCACCGTACGCCGCATCCTGCGCTATAAAGCCACCCCCGCACCCTCTGCGAACACCACACCACCCCACTCCTCACTGACCCCTCTCAATTCGCCGTGCACCGCCAGGAGGGCGTGCTGTGCCGTAGCCACTGCCGCCGTGGAGGTCCGTCGTGGCCACGACGCCACACTGTCCCATTCTTCCCTCTCTGGCCTGCACTAGCTTCTCTCTGCTTCACCGCACTCACCGCACCCTTTTTCCCTTTGATCAGTGCCCAGACGCGGCCGTGGAACCTCGCCGGAGCTGCTGTCCGTGGCCGAGGAAGACGGAGGCCTCGCCGCCGACGAACCACTCCACCCTAGCAAGTGTAACTCGGCCAGAAGCTTCCACCTCACCACCGCCGTCGATCTGCATCATCTCCGCGACCTCCCGAGCCCTCTAGGTGAGAGATTCATCCACCTCGCCGTCGCCGGCGCGGCAGCGCCGCTCGTTTTATGTCGCCGACGTTGCCGTCGACGTGGGCAAACGTGGGCCGTTGGATCTAAATCCAACGGTTGCGTACCGCTTCGTTTAGAAATGAAAGAGAGAGAGAGACTGACGGGCGGGCCCCGCTCGTCGGGATTTTATTATTTTCCAACCACGCACTGTGTCGCTGACGTGTAGGCCCCACTAGTCAGCCTTTTCAACATTATCCAGAGGAGGGAATTTTCGAATTTCAAACTTCTCTAATAATCAGTACTGGATCCAACTTTGAAATTCAATATCTCGAGATTTAGGAATCCAAATAAATCAAACTCAAATGTTCTGGAAAGCTTATGAAAATTTTTAACCAACACAATGGTCTCACGTCATTTAAATAAATGAGTACAAAGTATTATTGAAAATGCTACAGAAGGTTTAAATTCTAAACTTGTTTGTTTCTGATGCTCTGTTAGTCCAAATAATTCCAAACCAATTTTGCTAGCTTAGTACTGCCCTGTGTTAGCTCCCTAATTTTGGTATAATTAATTGAGTAGTATGGATTGTTGACTTTAAGATAAACCCTTCTGGACTAAAACAGACAAATATGTTTATTGATTGATCCAAATAAGCTAGGACAAATTTTGTTAGCTCACATATATCCATGTTTAGTTACCCCTAAAAGGGTTTAATTTTTGGAACAATATAATTTAATTGGTAGCTAAAACTTGATTATTAAGCTACTGGATTCAATCCAATGTGTAGGGAGTTTGGTAACTCCAAATGATCCAATTCAAATTTTGTTTGAAAATCAAATCGTGTGATTTGATGTGTGCAGTAGCTAATTGTGATGTTGATGAGGGTTATGTTGAGTTGATTGCTTGTATAGCTTAGTGATTGTTGGCATTGTTTGTTTGTTAATTAGAGGAGAACGTTGTCGGATATATCGAGGAAGGAGAGTTTGCTGCATTTGAAGAACAAGAGCAAGATCACTTTGCCAAGCAAGGCAAGCTATTCTCTGAGCTTGCACTACCAACATATGCATCTACTTTCATAACATGTTTACTCTCAAAGCAAGATTTATAAAACCCATTTTAAAAGTATATGGATATTATTTTGCCACCCTATGTAGTAGTTTATATAAAACTTTAGGATGGGAAAACAATGTTGTTTATTCAAAACTCCTTTTGAAATTTCTTATGAGTTTATGAAATACCGAGATGTCGGTGTTGGATTGGAAAAGTGAAAAATGGTGATGTTTATGAAAAATGCACAGTGTCCTAGTACTATGGCGACCAATCTTACCCTGTGCGACCACATTTACCACATATGGGAAAAGGCTTAGTCATGTAGTTTGCTCTTATTAGTATGGGATACCTCATCGACGGAGATGACTCCGTTATGCATGAGGGGATGGTCCGAGGATCTACCCCCTGACCCGGGTCCTCACACAAGTTGGTGGGGAGGATAGAAGGTTCCACCATAAACCGCCGGACAAAACTATGAGTCCTCACACTTAGGGTTTCTGACGGGAAACCGGACTGGGTGTTGATGGAAAGTGTCATATGGGAAGGATCCTATACTAGCATGAGCAAATAAGAGGCTAGGGCCGACGGCTTACTTCGCATAAACCTGATATGGCGAGACGTGGCAGACACGATGAGTTGCCGGATGGATGTGGGCTAAAAGCGTGCTACCTCTGCAGAGTGTTTAAAACTATTCGAATAGCCGAGTCCTCGGATATGGACAATTGGGAGACTGTCCTAAGACCTTGTGCAAGTTTTGGAAAAGCTTTTCAAACAAAAAGAAATTGAAATGGTGATGTTGTGGAACAACTATACCAAATGGAGTGGTATGAGTTGTTGGTTATGGTGAGCCATGGTCAGGAAAAAGGAAGGGTTTTGGAGAAGCAGATAAAATGGTGGTTTCTTTAAAAAGTGATTATAAAACTCTTCTTACCTTTTTCAATAAAGATATAGAGATGTTTTAAACAAACAAAAGTTGTAAGTTAAAATAGAACTAGTGCATACTCATGTTGGGGTAGTTTGCGAGTACATTCAAATGTACTCATATTGGTTCGTCCCTGGCTATTGTCCTAGCCAGACTACGAGGAGGAGCATTACGTCGAGCAGGAGTATGGCGACTTCTATGCGAACTAAGGATCTCCACAAGTCAGCTGCCTGTCGGGACGTCATCGTTAGAATATGATGTCGATTACGCCGTAGCTTCCGCTGATATATTGGTTTGGCCCATGAAGGCACCTATGTAAGAACTTGGTCTAAATGACCATTTATGTAAGACTTGTATTCGGTACTGTAATGGATGTAAACTTTGGTATACAATTCGGATTATGTGCAACGACAGACTGATCACGGGATCGTTGTGTTAAGCATAATCGGGTATTTCGGACAGCTAGTCCGGGGTCCCCACAGACTTGGTATCAGAGCCATCCTGACTTTAGGAAACCTTAGTTAGCATGGTCGTTTGCCAAATGTTACAAAAGATGAGTTTCTAAAAAGAAAGAAATGAAGTATTTTCGAAAATTGCTTATCTCCAATCCTCTTACTCATGCAAATTGACTCACTTGTTGCCCTACTATTTAAAATTTTGATATTTGTCATCTAACTAACTTAAAATTTTGCTTAAAAACTGTAGATGGCACTCCATGGACCGAGTTCGTTCAGCTGGAGAAGGACAGCAAGCTGACGTTTGAGAGGGACTTGTTCGAGTTGACCAAGCTGTTAGGTCGCCCCGCTCCAGAGTTTGAGGGAGCTCAGATTGATGTTCACGGTGTTGGAAGGCTGAGCTGGCTCATCAGATCGTCAGTTCGCAGGAACATCAAGTCTCCCAATTCCAGGACGCTCATCTTCACCACCAAGGAGGCCACCTGGGTTGACGGTCTCTGTACTGCTACACAGAGGATGCTAGCCCGACTTTGTGAGGAGCACAAGGCGGAGTTAGTAGACTCCCGTTTCCGGTTCTACGGGAGGCGCAACTGTGATGGACACCCTACTCCTTCACCTTACCACCCGATGTTTGGGAGCTACATCATGGACATGGAGATCTTACTTCAGTGCACTCAGGATGATCTGTTGCGCACTAGGATTCAGCTCCACTTCGACCGCGAGTCGCTCGTTGAGCTTCGCGAGAACGAGATGAAGCTGATGGTGGAGAAGGTTGCTCTTCTCAGGAAGAGGGCCCAGCTGAGGAAGACTATCGTGAAGCTCCGCACGAAGGTGGCAGAGCAGGATGGACTGATTGAGGATCTAGAGCACCATACTGACGAGATGGAGGAGGAGGGCGAGGATCTCCGCAAGGAGAACGACGCTTTCCTCAGTGACGATGATGACTTCGTGGAGGAGATGGACTGTGAGGAGGAGGATGATGAGGAGGAGTTAGTTGACGAGGAGGAGGAGCCACTCGAGCCAGTTCTCGAGGACGAGGAGGAGGATCCCGAGGAGCCAGCCTACCAGTCAGATGCTGACGTGTTAGAGCTGGAGGTTCCACCTCAGTAGGCGAGTGACTTGATCACTACCGCAGGATTAGGTTGACCCCCTATAGCTAGTCGAGTAGTAGTAGTGGTTCTTTTGGAAACCAGATGTTATGTATCCTAGATGTAAGGTGATGTTGTAAGCTTGAGGTTGTAAGCTTGATGTTGATGTGAACTCTTGATGTGTTGTTTGTGAAATATAAGTATGTTTGTCTTGTTTAAATCTGTGTGAACTATTTTCATATAAATCTTAGATTAATCAACCACTTGAGAGATCATCTTTTCCCTTAGTCGAACTTTTCTTGCCTTGTCTCTTATACCCGGTGTGCTTCAGGATGCCACCCCGTCGCAGCAATGCGGAAGGATCAGGATCAGCACCACCACCACCGGACCCAACCCCCACCCAACTTCTCGCACTTATCATGGAGGAGCGTGAAAATGCCCGGCAAGAGCGCCAAGCTCATCTCGCTGCCTTACAACAACTCGCAGCCGCTATAACAACAACAACAATAACAACAACAACAACAATGGTGGCAATGGCAATGAGAACCAGCGATCTACCTTAGGCGATTTTCAGAAGACCAACCCACCCACCTACTCCAAGGGACTTCACCCACTAGAAGCCGATGATTGGCTTCGCACCATCGACAATAATCTGAAGTTGCTGCTGTGGGAGAAAATGAGAAAGTGTTGTATGCAACCCACTATCTCGCTGGACCTGCAAGAGCTTGGTGGGAAACTACCAAGACTCTCCAGCCAGCTGGTCATGTCATCAACTGGGCTGAGTTCCAGGAGAAGTTCCGCAAGAAGCATATTCCCAGTGGACTTATTGAGAGGAAGAAGGATGAGTTCCGCAAGCTGAGGCAGGGAAGTAGAGATGTGGTCGGTTATCTTGAGGAGTTTACCGACTTATCTCGGTATGCTCCTGATGACACCGACAAGAAGAGAAGAAGATGGAGCGTTTCATGAGTGGACTCATGATGAACTTCAGTGTGCTTTGGTTATCCATGACTTCCGTGATCTGGAGTCACTTGTGGACAAAGCCATCCAGCTGGAGACCAAGCGCAAGTCTATGTATGAAGGTCGCAAGAGGAGGATGAATGCTCAGGAAGGTTCGAGCAGCCAGAAACCTCGTATCTTTCAGCAGAACACCAGGCCTGCCTATCGTCCACCCCAAGCTCCACGCCCCAATTACCCTAACCGCCCAAACAACTTCAACCGCCCCAATGACAATAACCGTCCCGGAGGAAACTTCAACAACTTCACCCGCAATCCCAATGTGATCTGCTTTGAATGCGGCAACAAGGGTCACTACTCCAAAGAATGTCCCAATCCCAAGAGGAATGTCCAGCGCCCCAATGCGCCGGCACAGAACAATGGTCAAGGCCGCAATGGAAATGGAAATGGCAAGAATGCCGCACCTCGCGGAAATGCTGCTGTTGCCAAGGGTCGTCTGCACCACATCAATGCTGAAGAAGCTCAGGATGCTCCGGATGTTGTGCTGGGTACGTTCCTTGTCAACTCAGTACCTGCAACTGTTCTGTTTGATTCTGGTGCTACCCATTCATTTGTTACCCAAGAATTTGTTGCTAAGGGAGGTTTAGTTAAGAGCCTCTTACCCAAACCCATGGTCATCCAAATCCCAGAATCCACCGTAGAGACCAAGATGTTTTGCTCCGATGTACCCCTTGAGATCAAAGGAGAAAAGTTTCCAGTTAACTTAATTGTTCTGGGAACCCAAGGCATCGATGTTATACTCGGTATGAATTGGTTAGCCAAGTACCATGGTCGAATTGACTGTGCCAGAAGAGCTGTATCCATCACCACCGACAAAGAAGTAGAAGTGGAGTATGTGTCTGAAACTAGTCAACCTCACCCAGGCTGCCATGAGAGCATAGCTCGACCCGCCCTAGATGAGATCCGTGTTGTTCATCTGTTCAAGGATGTTTTCCCAGAAGAATTGCCTGGTATGCCGCCAGATAGGGATATTGAGTTCATAATTGAGCTTATCCCAGGAACATCCCCCATATCCCAAAAGCCTTATCGGATGAATCCGGAAGAACTGGTTGAGTTGAAGAAGCAGTTGGCTGATATGCTAAGCAAAGGTCTTGTCCGCCCAAGCGCTTCACCATGGGGATCACCCATTATTTTGTGGACAAGAGAGACGGTACCACACGCCTGTGTGTGGATTATCGCAAGCTGAATGACGTGACCATTAAAAATAAGTACCCTCTTCCCAAGATCGAGGATCTGTTCGATCAAATGAACGGAGCCCGAGTCTTTTCAAAGATCGATCTTCGGACAGGTACCATCAGTTGAAGATCAGAGAGACAGATATTCCCAAGACCGCCTTCACCACTCGTTACGGTTTGTTTGAATACACCGTGATGTCTTTTGGTCTGACCAATGCCCCAGCCTATTTCATGAATCTCATGAACAAGATTTTCATGGAGTACCTCGACAAGTTCGTGGTAGTTTTCCTTGATGACATCCTTATTTATTCCAAGACCGAAGAAGAGCATGCTGAACACCTGCGTCTAGTTTTGGAGACCCTCCAGAGCACCAGCTGTATGCCAAGCTTAGCAAGTGTGAGTTTTGGCTCAGTGAAGTGGCATTTCTCGGACATATTGTATCCGCTGGAGGAATTTCTGTTGACCCTGAGAAGATACAAGCCATTCTTGACTGGTTATCCCCAACCAATGTTTTTGAAATCCGAAGCTTTCTCGGACTTGCCGGTTATTACCGCAAGTTCGTTGAAGGATTTTCCAGTATAGCCAAACCTCTGACCCAACTGTTGAAGAAGGACAAGAAATTTGAATGGACTCAGAAGTGTGAGGATAGTTTCCAAGAACTGAAGAAGAGACTAACCTCAGCCCCAATCCTGATCATGCCAGACGTCACCCAGAGTTTCGACGTGTATTGCGATGCATCACGCCTCGGACTTGGTTGCGTTCTGATGCAAGAAGGCAAAGTTGTGTCGTATCTGTCCCGGCAGTTGCGACCGCATGAAGAGAATTACCCAACCCATGACTTGGAGTTAGCTGCTGTAGTCTTTGCTCTTAAGAAGTGGCGTCCCTATCTTGCGGGACATCGCTGCGAGGTCTATACAGATCACAAAAGCTTGAAGTATATTTTCACCCAGAAAGATCTGAACCTGCGACAGAGGAGATGGATGGAATTAATCAAGGATTATGATATTGGAATCCATTATCACCCCGGAAAGGCTAATGTAGTTGCCGATGCCCTTAGTCGCAAACCTTGCACCCTGAATGCCCTGATCCAAGCCGAACAGCCAGCCTTGTTCAAAGACTTCCAAGATTTTGGACTAGAGCTTGTTAGCCATGGTTATCTCGCCAATTAGAGTTAACCCCAACCCTGATGGATCAAATCAAAGAAGCCCAAAAGGTCATGAAAGCATAGAGGGAATTAGGAAGAAATTTCCCTCGGCAAAGCACCCGGTTTTACCGAAGATGCTGAAGGAGTGCTGAAATTCAATGACCGTATCTGTGTGCCCAATGTCACGGAACTTAAGGAGTTAATCCTGAAGGAGGCCCATGAGACCCCTTATTCAATCCACCCCGGCGGAACCAAAATGTACCAAGACCTTCGAGAAAGATTTTGGTGGCATGGAATGAAGCGAGAGATTGGTTCATTCGTAGCCAAGTGTGATATCTGTCAGCGAGTCAAGGCTGAACATCAGCGACCCGCTGGATTGCTTCAACCTTTGAAAATTCCCGAGTGGAAGTGGGATGAGATTGGAATGGATTTTATTACCGGACTTCCAAGATCCAACCGAGGCCATGATTCAATCTGGGTCATCGTTGATCGACTGACCAAGGTTGCCCACTTTGTTCCTGTCAAGACCACTCATACCGGAGCTCAGTTAGCAGACCTGTATATTTCCAGAATAGTGAGCCTGCATGGTGTGCCTAAGAAGATTGTATCTGATAGAGGCACGCAATTCACCTCAAGATTCTGGAAATCCCTTCATGAAGCCCTCGGAACCAAGTTAGCCTTTAGCACAGCTTATCATCCCCAGACCGATGGCCAACTGAGCGAGTGAACCAGATATTGGAGGACATGCTTCGCGCATGTGTTCTATCCTATGGTTCCAAGTGGGAAGATTGTCTTCCGTTTGCAGAGTTCTCGTACAACAACAGTTATCAGTCTAGTCTGCAAATGGCCCCTTTTGAAGCCCTTTACGGCAAGAAGTGTCGTACACCCCTGAATTGGTCCGATACCGGAGAGAGCAAATTGTTCGGACCAGATACCCTCCGAGAAGCTGAAGAGCAAGTTCAGCTTATTCGTGAACGCCTCAAAACTGCCCAATCCCGTCAGAAGAGTTACGCTGACACCAAGCGCCGTGATCTCACTTTCAGTGTCGGAGATTATGTTATCTCCGAGTGACACCCCTCAAGGGAATGCAGCGTTTCCATGTCAAAGGAAAGTTAGCGCCAAGGTATATTGGACCCTTCAAGGTCATTGCTCGTCGAGGAGAAGTATCCTATCAGCTGGAGTTACCCCAGGAGTTAGGAGATTATCATGATGTCTTCCACATTTCCTTGCTCCGGAAGTGTCTTGAAGTTCCTGACCAGCCTGATGTTTTCAAAAACATCGACCACCTCTCCATCGACCTGAACCAAGACCTGACTTATCGTGAGAGACCCCTCAAAATTCTCGAAGAAGATGTTCGTGTTACCCGAAGACGTGCGATCAAGTTTTACAAAGTCCAGTGGACTAACCACTCTGAAGAAGAAGCAACTTGGGAACGCGAAGATTATCTTAGAAGCGAATTCCCAGACCTCCTTAAAACCTAAGCCTAGCAAATCTCGGGACGAGATTTATTTTAAGGGGGGAAGGATTGTAACATCCCAAAATTATTATCAGGATTATATTCCAAAAATGAGAGCCAACAAAAACTTTTGTTGTTTATTGTATGTTAATTGCTTTTGTTACTTGAGATGTTGTTCTTGCTGTTTGTGTGAGTGTTTGCTCTAGTGAACACTAGTAAGAAAGAAAGAAAAAAAAATAAAATCAAAGCAAGAAAAATAAAAGTGACAAGTTGTCACATGAAAATCTCAAGTGACAAACTCAATTATTTCAAACCAAAGTCAGTGGAGTTGTAATGTAAACACTCCCCATTTTGTTCCTACCACTTTCCCCTCTCAAATATTATTTTTGAACTAGTTTTGAAATTCTAAAATAAAAACAAATTGAAATAAATTAAATAACATAAACAAAGTACTATAAAAGAAAATGTTTCAAAACATTTTATTATTTTATGCCAATTTTTGTGGAGCTTCTGTACATTATGGGAAGGCCCCACAAATTTTTGCAAATTTTTCTAAAATGTTTAAATGCACTAATTAAATCCTAGAAAACCTTCTGGATTTAACAGAAGGACTAAAACAGAAATAAAAAAAGAGCAGAGAGGAGGCAGGGGGTTTTCTGCAAAAACGTCATCCCCTACCTCTCTCCCTCGCCCCGACGTGCCGCCGTGTCGCCGTTTCCGCGCTCCCCAGGCCCCCCTGGCCGCGCACCCCCTCGCCCCCGTGCCTCTGCAGCCGCGGCGCCGCAGAGGAGGGCAGTTACGCCGCCCCTCGCCTCGATTTCCCTCCACTGTCGCCGTGGCGAGCTCGCCGTCGTCGACCAAATTGGCCCAGCTCGCTGCTCCCCGACACGCCGCGCTTGGCCGAGATCTTCTAGAACACGTCCGGACCCCGGTGAACGCCTCGTCTCCACGTCCCTCGCACCGCCGCGTCGGATTGGGGAGAAATATCTCCGCCGTGTCGCCGTGGACGTCGCCGTGCACTCCGTCCACCGTACGCCGCATCCCGCGCTATAAAGCCACCCCCGCACCCTCTGCGAACACCACACCACCCCACTCCCTCACTGACCCCTCTCAATTCGCCGTGCACCGCCAGGAGGGCGTGCTGTGCCGTAGCCACTGCCGCCGTCGAGGTCCGTCGTGGCCACGACGCCACACTGCCCCATTCTTCCCTCTTGGCCTGCACTACTTCTCTCTGCTTCACCGCACTCACCGCACCCTTTTTCCCTTTGATCAGTGCCCAGACGCGGCCGTGGAACCTCGCCGGAGCTGCTGTCCGTGGCCGAGGAAGACGGAGGCCTCGCCGCCGACGAACCACTCCACCCCAGCAAGTGTAACTCGGCCAGAAGCTTCCACCTCACCACCGCCGTCGATCTGCATCATCTCCGCGACCTCCCGAGCCCTCTAGGTGAGAGATTCATCCACCTCGCCGTCGCCGGCGCGGCAGCGCCGCTCGTTTTAGGTCGCCGACGTTTGCCGTCGACGTGGGCAAACGTGGGCCGTTGGATCTAAATCCAACGGTTGCGTACCGCTTCGTTTAGAAATGAAAGAGAGAGACTGACGGGCGGGCCCCGCTCGTCAGGATTTTATTTTTTCCCCACGCACTGTGTCGCTGATGTAGGCCCCACTAGTCAGCCTTTTCAACATTATCCAGAGGAGGGAATTTTCGAATTTCAAACTTCTCTAAATAATCAGTACTGGATCCAACTTTGAAATTCAATATCTCGAGATTTAGGAATCCAAATAAATCAAACTCAAATGTTCTGGAAAGCTTATGAAATTGTTTAACCAACACAATTGGTCTCATGTCATTTAATTAAATGAGTAAAAAGTATTATTGAAAATGCTACAGAAGGTTTAAATTCTAAACTTGTTTGTTTCTGATGCTCTGTTAGTCCAAATAATTCCAAACCAATTTTGCTAGCTTAGTACTGCCTTGTGTTAGCTCCCCTAATTTTGGTAGAATTAATTGAGTAGTATGATTGTTGACTTTAAGATAAACCCTTCTGGACTAAAACAGACAAATATGTTTATTGGTTGATCCAAATGAGTTAGGACCAATTTTGTTAGCTCACATATATCCATGTTTAGTTACCCCTAAAAGGGTTTAATTTTTGGAACAATAGAATTTAATTGGTAGCTAAAACTTGATTATTAAGCTACTGGATTCAATCCAATGTGTAGGGAGTTTGGTAACTCCAAATGATCCAATTCAAATTGGGTTGTATTCTACACATCAGTGGCTTTCCATAGAATTTTAGTTTGTATTTTTGTGACCAACAGAACTCAAGTTGTGGAATTAAACATGAATAACTAGTTCTGCCATAATTTAGAAGTAATTAAAAAGTGTTTAATTCAATTTTGTTTGAAAATCAAATGTGTGGTTTGATGTGTGCAGTAGCTAATTGTGATGTTGATGAGGTTATGTTGAGTGATTGCTTGTATAGCTTAGTGATTGTTTGCATTGTTTGTTTGTTAATTAGACGAGAACGTTGTCGGATATATCGAGGAAGGAGAGTTTGCTGAATTTGAAGAACAAGAGCAAGATCACTTTGCCAAGCAAGGCAAGCTATTCTCTGAGCTTGCACTACCAACATATGCATCTACTTTCATAACATGTTTACTCTCAAAGCAAGATTTATAAAACCCATTTTAAAAGTATATGGATATTATTTTGCCACCCTATGTAGTAGTTTATATAAAACTTTAGGATGGGAAAACAATGTTGTTTATTCAAAACTCCTTTGAAATTTCTTATGAGTTTATGAAATACCGAGATGTCGGTGTTGGATTGGAAAAGTGAAAAATGGTGATGTTTATGAAAAATGCACAGTGTCCTAGTACTATGGAAACCAATCTTACCCTGTGCGACCACATTTACCACATATGGGAAAAGGCTTAGTCATGTAGTTTGCTCTTATTAGTATGGGATACCTCATCGACGGAGATGACTCCGTTATGCATGAGGGGATGGTCCGAGGATCTACCCCCTGACCCGGGTCCTCACACAAGTTGGTGGGGAGGATAGAAGGTTCCACCATAAACCGCCGGACAAAACTATGAGTCCTCACACTTAGGGTTTCTGACGGGAAACCGGACTGGGTGTTGATGGAAAGTGTCATATGGGAAGGATCCTATACTAGCATGAGCAAATAAGAGGCTAGGGCCGACGGCTTACTTCGCATACACCTGATATGGCGAGACGTGGCAGACACGATGAGTTGCCGGATGGATGTGGGCTAAAAGCGTGCTACCTCTGCAGAGTGTTTAAAACTATTCTAATAGCCGAGTCCTCGGATATGGACAATTGGGAGACTGTCCTAAGACCTTGTGCAAGTTTTGGAAAAGCTTTTCAAACAAAAAAAATTGAAATGGTGATGTTGTGGAACAACTATACCAAATGGAGTGGTATGAGTTGTTGGAATAAATGGATTATGGTGAGCCATGGTCAGGAAAAAGGAAGGGTTTTGGAGAAGCAGATAAAATGGTGGTTTCTTTAAAAAGTGATTATAAAACTCTTCTTACCTTTTTCAATAAAGATATAGAGATGTTTTAAACAAACAAAAGTTGTAAGTTAAAATAGAACTAGTGCATACTCATGTTGGGGTAGTTTGCGAGTACATTCAAATGTACTCATATTGGTTTCGTCCCTGGCTATTGTCCTAGCCAGACTACGAGGAGGAGCATTACGCCAAGCAGGAGTATGGCGACTTCTATGCGAACTAAGGATCTCCACAAGTCAGCTGCCTGTCGGGACGTCATCGTTAGAATATGATGTCGATTACGCCGTAGCTTCCGCTGATATATTTGGTTTGGCCCATGAAGGCACCTATGTAAGAACTTGGTCTAAATGACCATTTATGTAAGACTTGTATTCGGTACTGTAATGGATGTAAACTTTGGTATACAATTCGGATTATGTGCAACGACAGACTGATCACGGGATCGTTGTTTTAAGCATAATCGGGTATTTCGGACAGCTAGTCCGGGGTCCCCACACTACTCCCATCGGGAGCGCTGTCGCGCACCCGATAGAATAATGGCAAAATATCAGTCGACGAAACACTCGACTGAGTTCATAAGCAAAATCACACTCAAAATATTCCCGAGTTGATCCGACGATCCTTGGATGTTGCATGCATAGTGCAAAGGTAAGACCCGCCGATCAGTCGAGCTGGGCTAAGGACCGCTCCAGCAGCGTTATCCTTAAATGTTCCGTGTCAGCAGACATGATGAATAATCCCCGACGGACGCGTTGGGTTGATTCAAAATTATACTGCAGTTCGATTCCGTAAGACCTCAACGGCTGTTTCGAGTCTGTCCAGTTTGTTCCAGATTCGAGTCCGGGGACTCGAGTTTGATTGAAAGCTAGTATGGTTTTTCCACGAATGGTAGTTAACCGGCCCCGATCCGTCGTGTGTGCCGGGCCTGCTAAGCTAATATCCCTTGACTATCATAAGCAAAAACTCATAGTCGATGAAACACTCGACATAGCTGACATGTGCTATTTCATAAGAATTCTAAATGCAGATGTAAAAAATGTATAACGTGCATGATGTATGAGTCCATGCCGACTCTTCGAATCAGACAAGTACTCGGGGGCTACTGACATGGGTATGCCTATCGGGTACCCTACCATGAGGGTACCTGGTGCACGTATCGATTAGGCCCAACTATCAGAGCCTACATGAAGCCTATGAAGGGAGGCCCACGAAGATGGAGTATCCTCCAAGTTTGGCGAAGTAATAGTCGGTTTAGGGTTTCCATACTTGTAAATCGGGTCGGTTACGAACACCCGAGACCCAGCTTATTATTTAAGGACTGGGAGGGCCATCGAACCAGACAACGAACCACCAGAGCCACAAACCCTAGCGAGATCGACATCTCGCTGGGATCCTTGTAACCATCATATTGACAAAGCAATAACAGACAGGCAGGACGTAGGGGTGTTACCTCCACACGAGGGCCCTGAACCTGGGTAAAATCTTTGCCCTGTTTGTCAGCCGACGATACTTCCAGCTCTACCACGTTCTCTCCCCCATATTCATAACCTAGGGAACTTAACCATGGGTCTTGATGAGTCTACCCCTCGTCATCTTGATTCTCCAATCTTCATCATGGTTCACCCGCAGCCACTCGCCATGGACGACGCCATCGCAGCGCCACTCACCGCGCCGTCGCAGCGCCTCATCTTGGGGATGGCATCACACCATCCAGGACACCACCGCGACTAGCTTCACGCTGATCTCATGGAGGCCTCACGCCACCATTCACCACCGTCTCCTCGTAACGGCATCTCACCGTCGTCTTCTCGTTGCAGCATCACACTACCGCAGCGCCCGTCGGCATCTCGCCGCCGCCGCCGGCTAACAGCCTCACGCCGTCTTCTCCTCGTGGAAGCATCACACCACCGTACCTAGCGCCCGACGGCATCGCGCCGCCGCCGCCGGCACCCAGCGGCATCGCACTGCAGTCTTCTCATAATGGCGTCACACCGTCTCCTTCGTGTGGCAGCATCACGCCACCATCTCCTCCTCGTGGCATCACACCGCAGTCTTCTTGTCGCCGCAGCATCACGCCGCGGCCTCCTCTTGACGTGGACAACGCCATCGCAGCACCGGTCACCACGCCATCTTGCCGCACACAGCGGCCTCTTCTTGACGTGGACGACGCCTTCTCGACGCCGATCACCACACAACCTCCTCCACCTAGCAGCCTCACGCCGCAACCAGTTGCCGACGACATCGCGCCGCCGAGCCTCATTCTTGCACCACCGGCCTCCATCTCGCATGGAGTCCGCCGCATCACCATCACCACAGGAACGGATCGAACCTTGCTCTGGTACCACTTGTTGGCGCAGCATCTCGCTGCGCCGCTCTTCTTCTACCTCTCTCACTCTGAACTCTTAACTCACATGAACACACACGGACACACACTTAGCCAAGGAAGAAAACAAGGCTTTGCCTAGCAGAAGCTCCCTTGGACATCACCGTAGCTACATCTTGCTCTATCTCATTCACTTGCACAAACTGATTACAGTGGTTAAATAGCCACGGATGCACACACGGCAGAGGCCACTCACGTCACTAACCTATCCACTAACCCACGTACTCCACTCCCTTGAATCACTCCAGCATACATACGACCGGGCCAGCCAGCTAACCAACTAACTAAACCGACCATTTATTTCTCCTAGAATGCAGCTAACTATCTTCACGACCTACATGCTTCTAACTAACTATGCATGCACTAAACCGGACTGACCACCGACTCACTCGGCAACAACTTCATGATGCAGCTACATGAATCAAGATTAATGGCTAACATCTTTGTCTGCATGCTGCTGCTTGAGGGCAGAGAGTCTATGAAATTTAGTTTCTTTGTTGTGCTTGGTGCAGAGAGCAGATAGGATGGATACATTTATTTTGCTTCAACTTCTTCTAGAACAGGCCTCTCTTGGCGGAACTGGGTGCTACAGTGATTTTCGGATGTTCTGGCGGATGCCGTAATACTCTTTCCTTCTTCCTCATTCTTTCCCAATTTCTCGATCTCTTCTTCCGCTGGTTTTCTTTCCTAAATCCGGATCTGAATCCAGGATTCTCCTCCTAGCTAGTAGCTCCATCCTCCTGTTCTGTTTCTGGTTGAGTGTTTCATAGTGGATTTGGCCCTGTGGCTGCTGCTCTAGTTTTTCCTGATTCCTTCTCAATCTTCTTCGCTACTCATCTACTCCAGTTTCATCTTTGTCCACATAAGTATCTTCCCCGTTCCCTGCAAGATTTCTGCCGCTGCTCCTTTTCTGCCGCCACTGTCGCCGTTTACCATCCATATCCAAAGTCCCCTAGTTCTATCTGTCCTTCGCTGCTCCTTTTCTGCCGCCACTGCCGCCGTTCACCATCCATATCCAACGTCGAGACCTCCGCCTCTTCGTTCCTCTTACCAGTCCACCTCACCTCGTACCTACTGGGTCCAGCAGTGCCCGCGTCTCCGCTGACGGCAGTCCGGATTTCGTCGTCGTCGCGCAGGTGTTCTGCTCGGCCTCTCCTCGTTCCGCTAACAGTTGCGTTTGATCCGACGGTGCCGGCCGAGACCTCTACGCCGTTCATCTCGTCATCGGTCAAGTTGCCAAGCTGCCGGCCATCTCCGGTCATCTCCGCCTGCTGCTGTAGTGCTGTACTCACTTGCTACAGATCGGTTTGATCTGCTCCTAATTAAGTGGGATTGTCTGTTTAACTTGGACTTTTGGTTCTCCAAGATTCGTGGCAGCTTCAGTAATTCAAGTGGCACAGGTTAGAATCTAGATCAGATTCGTCTTCGTTGCTGCCAGTTCGATAAAAACCAGAGTTCTTCTTGCCAAATCAGAGGCATTTTAGAGTTGTTCAGATAGAAGAATTGCAGTTGTGAGCAAAGGTTCCAAAGGTTCAGTCTGCCTGGGCGATATGAAGACCCTGAGTTGGAACTGCCAAGGCATTGGCAAGAGCCTCAAAAGTCCTAAATTGTGCCATCTTGCCAACATGATCGTCTCTACTAAAGCTCAGATAATTTTCCTATCAGAGGTTAAATCTTCCAAATTTTGTGCTGATGATATTGCTACTCGCTTTAATATGCATAATGCTTTTGTTGTGCCTTCCCGGAAGAGTTCAGGAGGGTTATGGCTTATGTGGTCTGATGATACCCACCTTGATGTTTATACCTCCTCTTTTCATCTTATCCTAGCTTTAGCCACTGATAGATCGAGAAATCAAAAGTTTGGGTTAGTCTGTGTTTATGGTGATCCTTACCATCGCCAAACTGCTTTGATATGGAGTCAAGTTGCCAATTTTGTGTATGACAATAGCAACTTACCGATCTTTTGTATGGGCGACATGAATGATCTTATGTATGATACTGATAAAAGCTCTCCTAATATTAATCGTAATCGTATGAATGCTTTTCGTTCCTTTATAAAAAACTGTGGGTTGTTTGATCTTGGGTTCAGTGGCCCGGCTTTTACTTGGACTAATAGGCGCTTCTCTTCTAAGCCCCTGTTTCAAAGGCTTGACAGATGTTTAGCGAATACTGAATGGTGTACTGTTTACCCAAATTCAAAGGTCTTTAATATGCCTTTGATTTACTGCTTCAGTGATCATGCGCCTATTTTATACTCCACTGATGGTGCTGCTAGGAAAGTAAAAATTTCTTCAAATTTGAGAACTGGTGGTTAAAAGAACCAGACTTTCCAGCTTATGCTAAATCCTGCTGGGAAAACTCAGTCAACTCGGCTTTTCACAATAGAACTAACAAACTTGCAAGAGATCTGAAAATTTGGTGCAGGAAAAAGAAACCTTTGCAGGATGAGCTCCAGGAGTTAGAACAGAAAATAAAAGAGGTTCAGTCCAAACCACTGGCTATGCAAGACCGCGGGCATGAAGGGAATTTAATGCAGAGGTATGAGCAAACTGTCACTAAGCTGAATGATTATCAACTTCAAAGAGCTAAGAAAAATTGGGTAAAAAATGGAGACAGAAACACTGCTTATTTTCATAGAGCTATTACTAAGCGCAGGAGAAGGAACACCATCCTTTCGATTAAAGATGAAAACAACAACATGCATTTCATGCCTGACCAGATAGCCAACACCTTTGTCTCCTACTTTAGATCAATCTTCACTTCTTCTTGTACAGAGCATGCCAATAATTTCATTACAGGAGATGCTGTCCTTCCAGATGATCCTACTTACTCCACTCCTACTAAGCAAGAAATTTGGGAGGTACTGAAGGAGATGAAAAGGAATGCTTCCCCGGGACCAGATGGCTTTAACGTGGAATTCTACTTGGCTACTTGGGATTGGATTGGAGATGATGTTACTGCGCTGATCTCTAATTTTTTTGCTACTGCCCATCTCCCTTCTCATATTAATGATACTCATATAGCCTTAATCCCCAAGAAGCTTGTTCCTATGGTTCCCACTGACTACCGACCCATAAGCCTTTGCAATGTGGTCTACAAAATTATAGCCAAATGCCTTGCCAACAGACTAAAACCACACCTCCCTGACTATATACATTCCTCTCAACAAGCGTTTATTAAAGGTCGTAGAATCAGCAACAATATCATCATTGCTCAGGAGATTACGCACTCTTTTCAATTGTCCTCTTGGAAGGAAAAGGCTTTTCTTTTAAAAATTGATTTAGCTAAAGCCTTTGATAGAGTGGAGTGGAATTTTATCCTTCAGGCTCTTGCACGCAAAGGGTTGCATGATCATTTCATAAACTTGATACATGAGTGTATTTCCTCGCCCACCTTTTCAGTTATTGTTAATGGTCAACCGTTTGCGAGATTCGCTTCAGAAAGGGGAATACGACAAGGATGTCCTTTATCGCCTTATCTTTTGTCCTTGCAATCAATGAGCTTTCACTTGGCTTGCAGGAAGCTCTAGCGGCTAACAGTCTCCATGGAATTATTCTTGGGCCTACATGTCCACCAATTCACTCTCTTTTATTTGCAGACGACTTAATTATTTGTGGTGCAGCTACTACTCAAGAAGCACAAGCGATGAGACAGATTTTGAACATCTTCTGCCAAGCCTCAGGACAGTTGCCAAACTGGAACAAATCAGGTATACTTTTTAGTAAACATGTTTCGGCTGCTGATAGGGATGGAATTTTACAAGTTTTCCCTGTCCCCAATATTGATGAAGCTTTTGTTCACTTGGGGCATCCTTTGGTCCTTCCGTCTAAAAACAGATCAGAGGCCTATAACTTTGTCCTAGACAGATTTAAATCCAAACTTGGTACTTACAAAGCCAACTCACTTTCCCATGCTGCAAGGCTTGAACTAATAAATTCGGTGTTTTCTTCCATTCCTGTCTACTACATGTCCAACATTATTTTTTCCAAAAAGTTTATTGCAAAAATCACAGCTATTATCAGAACTTTTGGTGGTCTGGTGTTAACACTGATTCCTCTACTAAGCCTATTTGTCTCAAAGCATGGAAAGACATTTGCGCGCCAAAAAGAGAAGGTGGACTAGGAATTAGAAATTTGCAGGCTATCAACTTCAGCCTCATTCTTTCAGGCCTTTGGAGGATAGCTTCACAGCCCAATAGCCAGCTCTATCGCATTTTGCAGTCTAAGTATTTTCATGACACTTCCATTTGGAGGCCAAAACCGAATGTACCAAAATCTGCATTTTGGGCTGCTGCTTTAAAGGTCATTCCTCTCCTTCAGAACAATTCTTTTTATCAAATTGCAAAAGGGGATATATCTATCTGGAACACTCCTTGGTTCTCAGCTTGGCAAAACGTCTATAATGATCTCATTATTCAGCCTGGCTCTTTCACTTATCCTGCTTTGGTCAACCAGCTGATGATGGATAACAATAGTACTTGGAATGAAGGCCTTGTCGATCAGCTTTTTTCCCAATCAGCTGCTAACATTATCAAGTCTACTCCTATTATTCCTTCCAATGATGATGACATTCTCTGTTGGAAACTAACCCCAAATGGGAAATACAACTCCAAATCAGGTTATCGTCTTTGTTTGCAATTTCTATATGATGCAGGTATGCCGAAACCAAGGAAGCCAGATGAATTAACTCAGCAGTTACTAAACTCGGTTTGGAAATGCAAGGAAATGATTCCGAGAGTCAAGACATTTGCTTGGAGAATTCTGCGCCGGGCACTCCCATCTGGATCAAGGGCTGCAGACAGGTCCAAACACATTTCGCCACTATGTTCTAGATGTGGTTTGACCGAAGATGACACGCATATCCTTTTTCTCTGCCCCTTTGCGAGAGCAGCTTGGTTTGATGATCCTTGGTTTATTAGAGTAGATATTCTTGCTCAAAATTGCAGCTCTATGTCTACAATAATCAAGAATCTTCTTCAAAATGATCATCCGCATGCAAATCTAAACACGGTGTTTACTTTCCTTTGGTGCTTGTGGAAATCAAGGAATGACCATTTATTTGGCAGGAAACAAAACATGCCTTATCAAGTCGCAATTGCTACTAATGCTTTGTTGCAGGATCAAGAAATAATGCAGTATCCGATCCACTCACATGAAGTGAACACTCAAGCACCAGAACCGTTCAGAGACAATGATTACAGTTTCCTTGAAGGTCCTAGATTATATGTTGATGCAGCATGGAAACCATCTGTTAATGGGGAACCCACTACGGCCGGATTAGGCGTTTTCGCAACGTGGCCAGAACAGAATGGTCGTACTGATATCTTTGTGTTCGCAGTAGCTGACGATACTCCATCAGTTCCTGTTGCAGAAAGTAAAGCACTTTTGCTTGCTGCTGGCATGGCGGCCCATCTGAATATTAAATCTGCAGGTTTCTTCACAGATAATGCCAATGTTGCGAGCTCAGTTTTAGCTCCCACCATTTCTCATTCTTCGGTGCTTTGGGAGATCAGACCTTTAGTGATGCAGATCAAGCATAGTCTTCAGCCTCTTCAAGCATCAGTCAGACGCATATCCAGGAGCTCCAACAGAATTGCTCACAACTGCGCACATCAGGCCTTGCGATCTCTGCAATCGCAGCCTACTCTTTATTGCAAGAATCCAGCTCATAGCACCTTAGCATGTCCTGTTTTAAACTACTTTGCAAATGTATACAAACAGGACAATGTAATAATCTCTGTACTATGCTTTTGAGCTAATGAAGTAAGGGCACGTATGTGCCCAACCCTTGTTCAAAAAAAAAAAAAAAATTTGCTTCGTTGTGTTCGCTGCATGAGAGAGCAGAGAGGACCTTCTATGCAGCTGCATGTTTTATAACAGAGAAAACTCAGAGGGGATGGCGATTTTATTTATAGGATTTTGCAGCTTCTTCGTCACAACCAAATGAGCCAGGGACCTATCTAGAGTTCTTGTCGTCGTCACGGATGTAATCAAAATTAACTATAGTAAACAAGGCGTGGTTAACCACGAGGGCATATTGTTGAAAATCATTATTTTTTACTTTTTAAGTCAACATTAATTTTATGGCTCAAAAGCAATTGTGCGGGCATTAATGTTAGGTAAATATTTCGGGTAGAAAAATGGGTGCAGTATCTTGCTCTACATTTTCGACCCGTAGTAGCACACTGTCAATTTTTGGTTCAGTCAAGCCTCCAAATGCACCAGCTTATTCTAAATAAAAGCATCAAGCCAAAGGACCTATTCATATTCGTATTTGTTAGTGGTAGTTTGGTTTTCGTTTTATCTCTATTCCATCGGTCTGTTCAATTATAGATATATGAGATGTATGCCTGAAATTCATATAAAAATACTTGGAAATGCACACTGAATTGAGCAAAAAAGTAATCAAAATATGCATTGCATTGATTGTGTTTGGGTGTCTCTACACATAGTATTTTTCTCTCCCGTTGCAACGCACGGGCATGTTTCCTAGTGATGCTTAAAATACTGAAGCGTTCAAGCATCCTGTTCTGTTAACCATTGGACAGCACAGGGTCCTGTTCATTCTGACCTCACCATGGACGCTCAAATTTCTTTGCATATATTCCTCCCGAGAAGAGGACCATGCGCCATGAGATCCATGTCAACCGCTAAAGCCTATGTGGAGAACCAAATAAAATCTTTGGCCTTAAATATCTTGAACTGTCGATATCATGTTCTAGGAATAATATTTAAATGTTGAGAAAGGTGTGTTGCCTGCACCTGTGAGAACCTGTTCTGTTTTTTGCAGTGAAGAAGGCAGTGTGGATACAAAGACTGATGAACTTGTTATGAGATTCTTGTGACGAGAGTCACAGCCTACGCTACATGTTTCTTGATATTAAAAAAAATAGGACTCCCATTTACATGTCCAATGGACACTTCTTAAAAGGGTTTGATTGTTTCTTCAATAAACAATCTGCCTTTCTTGCGAAAAGAAAGAGAATGCAAGTAACAATCTGTACACTCCGTTGATTTCCAAAAGGTGGCTACCTTTGTACAAAGTTTCACCCACAAATATCAGTTCAAGTGCCACTGTCCCCGCTATCACTACCACTACATCTTCTGTCTTCACCTCATTTGGTAGAGACTGCTCAAGAGATGCAGACATGTCCCCAACTTTTTGGCTTCCCTAGCTTTCCTCAACTCTTATGGTTTGGTCATATTCAGGCATTTCTTCCTCAACTCTGGTTGATGGACTTGTGACACATGATGTAATAACACGACGACGAAACAAACCCCGTCAGGGATAAGCAAGGTCGGTGTCTTTAGGAATGATGACGGTGCACCTAAATGCATATCTCAGTTGATGGTGTCATGCCCATTTGGCGAGCAAGGACATCAGCCCTGCGCCGAGGAAAAGGGCGAGGTAAGTTGCCAGCTGAAGCTTTGTATTCGTCTGTAGCTTCGGGTTGTTGAAATCTGCAGCTAGGAGATCAACTAGAGCCATGTAGATCAAAATTCCTGCCGCGGCCGAGTTGAAGACCCCCTCCACGACTAGCGCAGTCGAGCTGTGCTTGCTATAGCTGGATGTGATCGCAATACCCAGTGCGATGCCTATGGGAGCAGTGAAGGAGAAGAAGGTTGCCATGAGCACGGTTGCTTTCGCCTTGAATTTTGCCTGGACCAAGAACAGGAGGAATAAATGCGTCAAATTTCTGTTTTTTTTTAAACCATCTTATAAAAGAATATCCAAGCTGTTGTTCTGGACACACAGGCAAAGCTTGAAACTTAGTCTTTCTTCTATATGTCCACTCACTGTCGATGCTATCCTTCTGCTTAAAATCTTTTTTCTGAAAATAGTCTGAACCAATAATTGAGGGTTCCCTACTATATGCTTCTAATGTGCAATGTAGTGCCTAGTGAGTGACAAGTCATTTCATATCAGCTAGTACAAATATCTCCATTTGTGTGTTGTCTTATTCGCTCGTTTGAGAGAACAATTTTGCTACTTGGACGACCCCTTCAAGACGGCCATGAATCTTATGTGCCTTTTAACTGATTTTAGCATCTAGATATTTTTTCACTCTTCAGTGAACTGACAAAAGCCACCAGCAAGTTATTCATCACGGCGGCAGTAAATTTGTGCTATTATACCTGAACAATGCAACCACCGAGGCCAATGCCCTCGAAGAATTGATGGAAACTGAGTGCGGCGACGAGAGGTCTGATAGTCGTCGGCCTCAGCGATGCACCCAAGGACACCCAATAATCACCGAGTGCACCAAGATTCCTAGCTCCAAGACCTGCAACAACATAATCTTTAATTAGCATGTTATAATGGTTACTGTCTATAGGCAGTGCCAAGCTTGGTGCATTCAGTCGCTGCAAAATGCCAAGTTGATTGCAGAATCTGTAAATGGTGTCAATTTTCCCAATTTGTAAGGCTGGGGCAGGCCGAGGGGAGGGGGGCTTCATCTTCAAGTGCAGAGTGCCGACACATCACATCGGAGTAAGGGCATTGTTCGCGTTGTCCTCATTTGAATTCTCTCACTTTGGATGGTGACAATAAGGATGGCTAGTGAACGATATTTACTTTACCAATTTCTCAGATGATGTCGAATTCAAGCGGCTAGCACTTTGGTTTCAGTTTGCAGTATCCAGTCTCAATCAAAATTAGATTGTGCGAATCATTATGATTGCTGTTCTAGCCGAAAAAACCAGATTTTTTTGTACTGACATGGAAGAAGCTGATTTAGATTAACAGTTTGAAAGGGGGCTCACCTGAGAGACCACTCTCTGACGGATTGTTTCGGCGGCCGAGGCATCTTCCGGCGAGCCGGCGGCTGACGGGCCGCCGTGTCCGTGCGAATGCGCGTGGCCATGCGCGTGGCCGTGCGTCGCGTGCGTGTGCACGTGGAGGTGTCCCGCGTGTTCGGCGCCGCCGTTCCGCTCCTCGTCCCCGGCGGCGCGCAGGTCGGAGGCGTCGTCGTCCACGGGGCGCGGCTTCTTGAAGTGCGAGCGGCGGTAGTACCCGGCGGCAAGGGAGTCGACCATCATGGTGGCCATGGCGGCGGCCATGGAGACGAGGCCGGCGTACGGGAACCCGGCCCTGGCGCCTCCGCCGCTGCAGGGCGAGCCGAGCGCGTCGAAGGCGGCCGGCAGGATGTGCACCATGCCGGTGGCGAGGATGACGCCAGCGGCGAAGGCCTTGACGGCGAAGAAGACGTCGCCGTCGGGGCGCAGCGCGGCGGAGGAGCGGCCCAGCACGGGCACGAGCACCCCCGCGGCCCCCGCCGCCAGGATGGACGCGATGGCCACGAACTTGAGCCGCAGCGCCCCGCGCGCGTCCTCCTCTACGGCGGAGGCCTCCGTCGCATTGGCGCTGCAGTCGCACCCTGCCGCTGCGGCCACCGCCGGCGCGAGGCAGAGGAGTATGAGAGCTCGCGAGGCGTCCATGGCGTGTGCACGTGGACGTTCGTGCGAGAGGAGAGGGGGGGAGGGAGGCGGGCGGCGCCGAAGGTGCTGGTTTTCTTATAGGACCGCGGAGTGTGTCATGGTGTGCTCATTCTCGCCGCTGTTGCTTCTGCGCCGCCCGCTATACCCCGCGGGCCTTGTGTGGGGACCCGGTTAACTGGCTCCATGTCGCCGTCGAGTCGGCCCCAGCTGGAGACTGGAGTCTGGCCGATGGACAAGCGTCAACTAGACAATCCGACACAGCATTTGTTTCCTCTTTTAGTCCTACCCTCAAAAAAAATGTTAACTTTCCTCAAAATATTAGACACCACATCGCCGAGTTAAAAAAAGAAAAAAAAATTCTCAAGAAATTGTAATAGATTGCCTTTTGGTTCAAAGGATTTTTAAAGAAATTTCATAGGATTTCAATCCTTAGAATGTTTTTCTATGGAATCCATTTAATTCAAAGCAATGAATTCTCCAACAATCTTATAGATTGCTTTCCTACACTAAAATTTTCTAGCAAGAGGTTAGACCCCTTGAAAAAATTCCCATGTGCCTATGACGACTATGACTTGTGCTCAATCTTTATAGCAAATTCGTGTGTTTTTTTGTGGTGCACTTTATTTTCACTTCATTTAGGATTGCACATGCCATGCCATTTTATTTATACGTTTATCCTATTCTTATTTTTTTTAATTCCTGCCAACCAAATGGGCCTGAAAGAACAAACACATACATGAGCCCAGGACCATCGAGCTCCCAGTTATACGGACATGGCTTAATCCATAAAACATTATCAGTAAAATAGGGAATAAGCTAGATATGTGATTTGGTACAAAATATGACACGGACAATTTTAAAACATGTCGGTGGAAGTAGACATATTGTCGAGGTTTTTGTTGGGAAAGAACTCGTCGTTCGGAAAATAGTTGTCGACGACTGTGTTAGAAAAAGAAGTCAACTGTCGCGCGAGAGCTCTAATCAGAAATTGTATCGCCCATCTCACGTATAGTATGGGCTACAAAAAAGTTACTGTCTCATCTCGCAGTTCATGCGGTACATGCTGCAAAAAGGGGTGAAGAAGACAGAGGCGGCGTAAAGTTATATAATCGGGTGACGAACACATATGTTGTGACACGTGTCAAAAGGATGAGATGCAATCTCTTATATATATCTTATATGTACACGATAGGAGGCGAAAACGGAGATACTCTTTGCAGAAAGATAGACAACACGCGTGCACGGGTAATATGTGCCAATTCGGCTCAGCTCATTCATGAAACATGACGTGTGCCGCGTCATGCCGATGCGTGCAGCGGAGGAGGAGGAACGCGCCTAGTTATCTTATATTCTCATAAGTGGTATAGAATAGTCTCCCCCTACAATGAGTCCTTAAAAAATAGCAATTTGAGGATCTGAAATTTATAACAATTGTTGAAATAAAAAAATGGGCCATGGCAATTTAGTGAAAATTTCTACCGCATCATGCGATGTTCACCGAGAATTGGACACGTCCCTTTCAAAACAAAGATAATTCAACACACTGAAATAGAAAAAGACCGGGTCAGAGGTGAGAACGCCAAAAGGGCGCAAACATGTTGACACCATGTTGTCATCCGAGTCTGGCGATTCTACACGGCGGCGACCGCTTTATCTTTCCCTTCCTGGAGCGCCCGCACGAAACTACTCGCGTCATTATAGGCTAACGAAACGTGTAATAATAATTAGACTGCGTGCGTGCGTGTTTCTTGTTGGGAGGTTGCTGTCACGGCGCGCATGAAGCCACAAGGACCGCTGTTGGACTATGACCGCTGTCATGCTGCTAGGCGCCAGCGCTGACGTTGTTGTCGAGCAATCAGTACTCGCGTCAACACAAAACACAAAGCATCTAGCGAAAAAGCATTTTTTTAATAAAAAATAAATGAAAACGACGTTTCAAAATTTTCTGAAAAACATTTCTAGATGTTCATAATGATGTATTATATCAACATGCAAAATCTTAGCCCGAAACACATTGTACATTTGATCCACACAAAAAAGACAAGTCCGACAAATTTTGGTACCGTTCACTACTTTAAATATGCACTTTTATCATTTTTTTACACAGCCTAAAATACAATGTATTTCCAGTCAGAAATTTGCACAATGGTAGAATAATCATTGCCTACATCTAGATCTTTTTTCAGATTTTTTTAAAGCTTTCAAATGTCGCTTTCAAAAATTTCAAAATAAAGAGCTACATGTAGCACCGGCTACAAAACACTGCACTCAATATCTAGGATACAGTGGTTTTCCTTCTTTTACTTATCTTGGACATACTAGTTGATCTGTGACTACTTCCCCAGCGTTTCTAATTATTTTCTTGCAACATAGCATAAACATGGAACGTATTTTTATGTGAATTTTCTTGTATCCGAGGCCTAGTTTTGGCTTTAGTCCTTATGAAGAAATATTTTCCGTGATGCAAGTGGCCATAAAATTAATATCGCAAACTGCCCCTATTTGTTAATATAGTGAATTAAAAATAAATACAGCAGCCTGTAATATAGATCTATGTGCTTTGCATGTCAGTGAATCGTATATCTCACATCTTTTGTGTCTAAATGTCAGTGTCAGGTCAGCTAGTGAGGTGAGGATCAGGATCATGTAATTATACAGTAAAATTCTTGTGCTAACTAAACATGAATGAATCCCAGCCAAATTCTCTGCGCCAAGCGTGCTTCTCTTACCCTAGCACATCGAGTGGGAGGAAATGCCATCCTCCATCGTCAAGAATTCCTTGGCAGCATTGCATCCTGCTTGCACACCCCGTTGTTCCAGCAGTGTATATATATGCATGCGCCATCCCACATTTTGCTAAATCAGGGCGTGGACTTCCGCAGAGAAAAATTTCGGTCTCAGCCATGCTTAGCCCCAAGCTGACGAATAGAGTCGGGGCCAACCAGGTATATCCGTCTCGGGCTGCTCTTGTACCGGAACATCACTACTCCTTTGTAAGCTGCTCGTGGAACACCATCCTAGAAAAACGAAAAACAAAACAAGAATCATCGCATACATAATGTCGAACAGACTCTAGATCATTTGAGACTCAGGTTGTATGAGATTCCAATCCAAATTGTGTCCAGCAAAATTGTAAGGCATGTCATTTTGTATTAGAGCAAAGAATTGCTGCTAAGACATCACACCGATATTCTCACTTGGCATACTTGAGAAAATGAACGAATTAGGTTGAGTTAGCAAGTAACCTTCCACCTTCAAATATCCCAAAATGGCGAGCTATACGCTCAAATCTCCCTGGTCGTCGTACTGAATCCTGACATCTGAATTCATATTGTGGGCCTTCAACAAAGCATCGGATCCGTGCAGAGGTGTGGCGTTAGCCACATCTGCGCCAAATTGGATCAAGAACTTGTCCTAGTGTTACCAGAACAAATATTAGGCACACACTCTATGGACAATAATACTTTCTGAAGAACAGATTAATTCTTACCTCCTTGAGGTAGCTTAGGTCCTCCGAGTTCCAGTCAATCTATGGCCACAAAACGGAACGAGTAAATCTCAGCAACAAAAGCTTATAAATTTTTACAAAATGGAAAAATGTGGGAGGACTTGCATACATGAACATCATTTAACTTGATTGGTTCCAGGTATTTCTCGAAGAATTGTCCCATGCTTGACCCCTGGAATGGAAGTATAAAAACGAAAGTGTAAATGCCAGCAACCCTGAACCAATGGCTTAAATAAATATTGAAGTGCTGATCTGTAGGTTACTGCATGCAAAATTGCGACCATAAATTCACACGGTGTAGAATAGTGAACATACATGCTCGCCGAAATTGTATGTTCTGCATACTTCTGGCCGAACAAATTGCCGATCTTTGTGTACCTCCTTCAGCCTCACCCAATCATCCCAATAAGTAAACTCTTGTCAAGGAAGAACAAGATGATAGAAGGTACTAGAAAAGGCATATCCGCTAATCTAAAAATCAGTAGGCAACAGTAAGGATATGCTTTGGGCCACTTTGGTGACAGCTCCATCCATGTTGGCTTTGTTAACATCCATCCAAGCCCAGGAAAGAAGTCCGAACGGTAAAGAGCTTCTGCAAAGCGTTATCCAGAAAATGAGAACCTTTCCCTATTAATGCAAAAAGAAAGTTGAACAGAGGCCTATCATTATACTAACTTGGATCATGAACGAACTGCCTTTGCCCATTGTCATTCCAAGAAGAAACAGCCATTATCGTCCTTCAATACCACAATGAAAAAAATTACAGCCACGTAATTAGACAGATTTGATATTAATTCATTGACTTGCCAGGTATAATCAGAGTATAGTGTCACATACTTGTCATTATCAAGTAGTTTCGCTGCTGCCTCGAAGTAGTCGAAGAAATCTGGGGCGATCTCCATGTCATCTGTTAACCAATTAACCATGGAAATGAGATGGTATGCGGAAATATCTAAGAACAAAATACTCAACGGATCATCACAAAGATCAAACCTTCCAAAATGATTACTCGATCAAAATTATGCTTAATGAATAGCGCATCCAGGGCCCATTTATAGTGTTCTGAATTAGGAAACATCTTTAGGATGAGAATCGATAATATCATCAGTCTTAAAAACCACATCAATTGAGGAACACCTACTAGCTATCTTGTAATATGCTATCAATTCTCCTGGTCTTTCTGTGCGCACAGGTTCAAGATCTACATGCTGCAACACATCAAAGGCAAAAGGAACAGTAAAGAGTGTTAGCTAGACAATTCATCTTCTGGTATGCTTACAAAAAAGTACTGGAAATGCTATGAAGGCAAGTATTTCTTTCCAGACCTGCATAAATGTTATTTGATTATAACTCAAAGCTTTCTTTTTTACTTCTCCATTTGTTCCATCCTGCGAATGGAAAAAGCAATGAAAAATGTCCTCCCCACACTTGAAGAGACTACAGCACGAGCTGAAATTGCTATCACCAGTACCTGAGATATAAATAGTGGAAACTTAGAAGCAACTGTTTTCTGGTACCTGGAAAAGTTATCATCCATCATTTGGTCATGAAGGGTGTTCTACGAACTGAAACCTATGTGGATCAAATGGAGCAAATAGGCTTCATAAACGGACTAGGGAAATTATACAGTCTAAGTATCCTTAGAAATGTTGTATGGAAATTCAATGGTGTCGTGGTCAACAGTGCAACTCGATTCCATATATAACTGCCGCAAGGTGTCACCCACTGAGTGGGATCTTGGTGCGGCTATAGAGTTAAACAAAACAACAGACAGCTCATTTTTTCAGCTTTTCAAAAATAAAGAATGGAGACATAAAGCATACTTCAGGATAGATTCAACTGTCCTCTGCAAATAATCTGGTCGATTGCAAGCCATTATGACAACAGCGGCAACAGGAACCTGCTGTACAAGAAGAGATCAGATTCATATTGTAAAGCTGAAAAAGTTAGCAAGATTACATACCACGTTCTTGTTTACTAAGGTATGCACACTCCTTTCTGCATCCAAATGAAATTTTAAGATAGTGTTAGATTTTCAAGTTCCCGATGTATCAGTTGCATTTTGACATTCAAACCGAACTAAATGTATTTGCACTAATTGTTAATACAGTGCTATTTATTGCAAAGCCATATCTAAACAATATTTCTGGAAGCATGCAAAGGTCAACATACTTGGTTTTTACAAATCTTTAAATATTCTTTTGATGAAACCGGCCCAAATACTTTCATATGTAGAAGTTCCAGAAAATAATAATTTGAATCTATATTGCTTCAAGAAGAAAACATGCCAATTTGAACAGCATGCATGTGATGAGGCTCCAGTGTGGTAAAGTTTCCATTCAATCTGGCCCTGAAAAATATATACTCAGGGCCTCCCCTACAGTTTTTGTTCAACAAAAAGTATGGCAAAGTGTGGATGAAAAAAACACGTTGTCCAACGACCTAAATGTTGTATCACAGTATGATTGACTAAACAGCAGGAGGCCTGGGAAATTCAACTACTGTAGCAGAGACAGGCGGAAAAAAAACTGCTGTAATAATTAAAAGCTAAACAGAGGTAACGGATTCATACTTTCAAGGTCCTGAATTAAAATCTTGAGCTGCACACGCTCCTCGTCTTGGCGTACCTTCATCTCTGTTGCATTCACAAAAGGTTAAATTGCAAAATGCCTACCGGATCCATTACAGTCAAGTTATCGATGCCTATACACAGGTCAAAAAGGAGGAAATTTTCATAAAGCAGGGGAAAGATAACTGTAGTGCCTATGTTCAGATTTTGGTCGACGATTCACAGACAGATCAATCTAGAAGCTGTAAAAGAAATCCCTATGGCTAGAGTAGCAAGAACGCAAAACATCACCTGGATTTGTAAATACAAGTGTACAACCGTCACGGAGTAGCAAAGATTGCACTAGCCTAAGTAAACCTTAAGAGCCATGCTCCTCGGATAAATAAGCCCAAACTAATAATATATGTGTTGAAGCATTTGACCTTGAATGGCAGCATCAGATTTGTGACAGAAAATTAGTATCAGTACCTTCTAGTGCAACAATCTTCTCCTGCTGCATGCTGACCTGGTCGATCATGGAGCGTAGCTGGCTGGTGCATCTGCTCTCTGATTTTTCCTGCACCAAACTACATGTGTTATTAACCCCTAAGATAGCTTGGTAGACAGAAGAGAGACGAGAAAGATAGATGGGGGAGCAAGGGAATGCTTGGTCACCGCTTCTGCGAGGCGTTCGGCGTGATGAGACTGGGTAGCAAACAGCCGCACCTGGAGATGCAAAGGGGAAACAATTCATCAGGGAGAGGTGAGGTAAAGTAGGTCAAGAGACCCGGATTCCACCGTCATCCCTAGTAGAATCTGATCTACAGAGAAGGAGGAGAAGTGGCAATCAGATCCCCGGCGACTGGCTGACCCGAATGGATCTGATTCGCGGAGAGAGGGAGCATGGTGGGTTTACCTGGATGTATATGAAGGCCGCGGCGGCGGCGAGGAGGAGGAGCCGGAGGTCGCAGGGGCCACGAGCCATCGCCGGCGGGCCCGGACGCAGCGGAGGAGACGGAGAAGAGCAGTCGCGCTCGCGCCTCCCTGTATGTCACAGTCGTCTACTGCATTTTTTCCCTTCAGCTAAGATCTTACTCATTCACACTAACCACGTGAAGAACCTTAGTACTTCCAAACAGTCACCAACAAAACATAGTCCATCCATTGCTGCCAATTCAATTTGAACCGAATAGACTCTCTTTGATCCACAGGATAGAGAAAATGTATAAACAGAAACCCATATGATTGGAATGACATGTCTAATTGAATTTTATGGGGAGAAAACATTTTTTTATTGTGGTGAAGAACTTTTTTATAAGGTTAGACCTCACATTAATTTCCTACAACGTTTGCACTACAAATTTCCGATGGGAGTTGATCAAACGGCTTTCGAAGGAAAAAATTAATTATGATTTCAATCATACACAAATCTTTTGAAAATCCTATGAATCTAAGTATCAAGCATATGACTGGTGTATGGTACTATCTTGATCGTATCATAGAATTTTAAGTAACTAACGATTCAACCGGCGTGGCGACGGGATGGCACGCCTCCCCTGTACTCCTAGAGCAGTGGGACATGTGTCTCGCGGGACTCCCTAATTAGTCCGCACATGCAAAATAAACTAGCTGGGCAAAGGCGAGGCGCAGGATATGCACGGGCTTAGTAAAATGTTATGTTACCATACGGATCCCACAAATGGTATAACGGGCTACACTACGGGAAGAGGTGGGCTTCACGGTAGGCACGTCCCACTTACATCGTTATAAATAACCTCATTTCTTACAACACAAATTAAAAATAAAGGAAGGGAGTATTATTTAGGATTTCTAATGGCATATACAATAGTAGAGAATGCAGCCTTTCCTTATAGTTACACGCCATCTAAAAAATACAACAAAAACTGTTGTATTATAGATTATATCTCTTAGTGTTATCTTTACAAAATAAAGCATGTACACACCCCGGCAACACTTCAACATTGTGATCGATTTGTCGCATTTACCAATCTAAAGTGTAACATGGATAAATACATTGATAGACAATTGAAAGCATCCATAATAAAAAAAATCTCAATTAAATATTATTACGTATTAGATATATTTAGATTACATTAAATAAAACACAAAATAAACTATTATGGCCCAAAACGTTTTACAAAGCTCAACCAAGTCATGTTTTAAACATGAAGAAAGTTCACACAACCATCAAGTTAACAAAACATCACCAAATACATAAAAAAAACATCAACCAAGGTTCACACAGGTTGTGAACCAAATCATGCTGAACAACCCATTTTCCTATGGTCACCTAGTCAAACTGTCAATGTTACCATTACACCACCGACGATAAGTCCGCCGAGGTCAACAGATCACCACGCCACCCCGGTCCGACACCCCTACTACGGACATCAGACCGTCCTCCAATGTAATCATGATCACACGCCACGCCCGTCTAGCACCCCTGCTACTCACAGTATACAATAGGATCTCGTTAGAAGTGCTCGACTCCATAACTAACCTACCGCGTAATCCAAATGCAACTGTAATCTATACATATATTCGAAACAAACTTTAACACTTAACTTGCTATTTCACCGGATCACCTTTTCAAATAGTCAACAAAAAACCTGCAAAAAAAGTCAGTCTACTACACTTCAATGGCCTTCTGCTCAGGAGACGAGAGGGAAGATGTTGTAACTTTATTTCTGCATAAATCATATAAACTCCATTTATCTAATAAAATAATAACAACAGACTAGTTGTTCGTTTGGTTGTGATGTTGGAATTACACTGCATTAATCACATGACCTGACCGTCACGCCATACTCTTTTTTTTTTGCGGGTACAAGGGGCTGGATGCAAATCCAGCAATTACAACAAGGTCCTCAGAGAGATAAAAATTACAGTCACAACCCTGCTGCAACTCGACTCCGTCTTCGTCCACGACGCCGTCGGTGGCGCGCCGCCGCTCTTGCTCTCCATGACGCCTTGGATCAAGAGCACCCCCGAGCGGACGGGAAGTCGCCGATCGCCGGCCGCAAAGGACCTACGCCAGCGGACGTCGCCGTCGTCGAACCGGATAACACCAGCCACCTGCACAAAGATCGTCGACGCCATATCCGCCGTCCCGCGGCATCCGGCGAAGGGGAGACCGCGCACGGCAGCTCCGCAGAGCTGCGAGCGCGGGAGCGGCAGAAGAGCAGCGCCAGGGCTCCGAAGAACGCCGCCGCCGCAGAGGAAGACCTCTACCTGCAAAAGAACCACCGGCGCCACTTCCTCCTCCATGGCGACGCCAGCAGCGACGAAACCCACTCCTACACTACCTATGTACACGGATCCGGCGATTCCCCGTCCTCCCACCGCCGGAGCGGCGCCGGAGGGCGGGGAATCGACCGGATCGACGGCGAGGCGGTGGTGCGAGCTTCGGATCCCAAAAGTCGCTCTCCTTCTACTGTAGACGGGGGAGAGAGACGCTCTAAGGTGCGAAGTATCGCGTTACCGTCACGCCATACTCCTGGGCACCAGATGTGCATGTCTCTATTTTCGAATCCCAGCTGAATTAGTACGACACAAAGTGCAATCGTATTTGGTTCACAATCCATCTGACATGGACATCTCTTTGCAGTGGTGGTATACTTCACACCATGTGTCACACTAACTTTTTCGGAACTTCTTGATCAAGAGGAGGCACTAAAGCAGCATACTCTATCTAGGATATGTGTTGGAAGGTGCATGGCACATCATAGAACATGAAAGCATCGCGAAAGCTCACTTTTTGTCTAGCTTACGACGAAAAGGACCATGTAGACTTTTAAGTTAGGCATATATTTTTCTTGTTATATATGACTTGAGAAAATATCACGTGGTCACGGACATTCTGTTTTCCAAATAAATAGACACATAAATGAACCGTCGGAGAAATCACGAGGAGGTTTGCATCTCTTATGATAATTTCTATTATTACGTGATCTCTATATATCTATCTTAACCTAACGAGAAATTGTACACCACATTTAAAATTCATTTATGTGTCCTCAAAAATAAATTCATTTATGTGAAAGAGCCCATTTTGTTAGGTGAGTGGTTGTACAACCCAACAACTACATCCCCAGATATATGAATTTGTGTGCCCTAATATTAAAAATTAATGTGAAAGCCTCCTATATAATTTTCCTTTTAAAAAAATCATTTATGTATAGTTCAAGAACAACAAGTTCCTCCGGTTTCTGCTGGAGCTGACCTTTATACGACAAGATACAACTTCAAGATACAACTTCACGATGATATTAATATATAATACTATTTGGTCATGTGATTTTTTTCTTCAATATAGTAGCATGATATCTCATCGTTTTCTGTATGACGCTACTTACATAGTGCGTCTAATTGTTTTATTGCAACATCTAAATGGGTTATTAATGTTGTACGAATTTTATTTGAGTCCTAGTTTTGAGTTTAGTAACGTGTCACCAAAATTGTCACAAACTTTTGCTATAATACTATAAATAGTGTAACAAGATTTTGGTGGGCGACTACACAGTGCACGGTCACCCGCCCTGCCCCATGCTTATCATGACAAAATGGTGGCCCCACTTGATTGTTTAGATAATTAAAAAACAAATTTCAGTAATTTTGAAAGTGTAAAACTCCCCAATGTTTAATTGTATAAGTTTGAATTTCTGAAAGTTTGAATTTCTACAAAAATTAGATTTTTTGAAAGTTTGAAAACTTTAGAAGTTAAAATTCTGAAAGTTGACCTGGATTTTCTAAATATTAGGGCACATTTTCTGAAAGTAACAAAAATATAAAAGTTCGACCACGAATGGATTCCCCGAAAGAGAAAGAGAAACGTCTGGTCGGAAATTGAGCACCAGATATCATTGCCATTATTATACTGCGTGTTACTGCAGCAACTTTATAATATTGTCTAAGCGATTCTCTCTTTGGTTTGAGCGAATTAAAAACACAATAATAGCAAAGACACATGAATTGAAAACACATGATAGATGTTGAGTACATGTAATAGTTATCAGAGACACATGATTTTAAGAGGTCTAACCTCTTGCTAGAAATTTTATGTGTTTGTTGTGTAGGATGCCATCCTTAGAAATTTCGGAAGCTTCATTCCTTTAAACCAAATAACTTCACAGAAAAATTCAATGGAATGGAACCAAATATACCCCAAACTCCGAAACCCTCTCTTTTCATCTATAAAAACCCTCTCTTTTAAGACCAACACACCTTCACGTTAGGGTTCTCCTGGTTTGAGCCGTCGCCGCCCCGCCGCAACCCTGCTCGCCGCAACCCGCACTCTCGGCCCTTCGCCGACGGACACCTCTCAGCCATGGCGGAGCAGGTACGCCCTCCTAGCGCTCTTTCAATTGTTCTCTGTTCCGTCCGTCCGCTTCGTCTCTCATGCTAAACTAGGACAGTAGGACCAGCTGTTAAGGTGGCACATTTCTCGGCCCGATCCCGCCTAGTACAGGTTACTGCTCGTGCCGATCCGCTGTCCCGATATAGAATTTGGGTCCTGGATCTGTGGCCTTTGAATGGATAGAGAAATTGGTTAATCTGTCAACCGTATTTTCTTGCTTTAGAATTCATGGAGGTGTATGGTTTGGATTGGGATGAGACGGGACGGTGATAAGCAATTAGTTTTGGAACTCGGGACGTGCCCAATCGAATTGTGTTTGCTAACTGCTCCATGTTGCGTTATCATCCATGTTTGTGATCTGGAGACAGCCAATTTGAGTTGTAGCTTACCAGTCTCCAAATTCCCAATTGTGATTGGTTTCTTGATTATCTCAGTCCGCACTAAAATGTGACGATTTCTTTTGTCTGTAAGTGCTCACACCGCCTGTATCATTGTAAAATCAGATTTACATGTATGAGAGCATTAAGGCGATATGGTACTTATATCCAGGTAACTGGTAAGTACACGACATCAGGCACAGTACAGGTTTCTGCGCATTACAGAGTAAAAGATGCATACATGACTAATGCCTTAGTGACTAGTGATGTTTTCTAGTACTGCGAGACTTGCTTTTTGTCTTGCAATATGCCAATCCCATGATAACTAGATGTCTGTAGCAAGTCTTTGTTTCCATATTGATGGTATGCGTATCAATGATGCGATGAGCCTTCACTTGACCTTAGAATAATAGATCTGTGGTATGACAATTATTGACATAGATGTGTTGCTTGGAAATGTATCCCTAGATCATCTATCTGGTCATGATGTTCAGAACTACAGAGTGCAACTGTTTTGATGTATGACATTCTCTGTTTTGAGCAGACTGAGAAGGCTTTCTTGAAGCAACCAAAGGTTTTCCTTAGGTGAGGGCTCTGCATCAACCTCTTATTGCTATTCTTTGTATTCAACATGCAAATGTCTAACAAATCATATGTTTGATTTCAGCACAAAGAGATCTGACAAGGCGAAGAGGCCTGGGAAGGCAGGTAATCGCTTCTGGAAGAATGTTGGTCTTGGCTTCAAGACGCCCAAGGAAGCGATTGAAGGTACACATACTAATATTTCCTATCAGGTTACCACTATGCAATCCATGCACCATTGCAATTTGCCATGTATGATTAGTCTTTGCGGTGCTACTGTAAACAGTTTATACATATAAAATGATTGAAACTAGATGCCTCTTGATGACTAGTCAGATCAGTTCTGATAACAAGGAAGCTCTTAGTGATCATGTTCTCTTCCAAGAGTTGTTTTACTTAGCAGTATGAATTGTTAGGTTTTTTACTACATCAGTGTAATCTTGTGAATGTAGACATTATTTCTGTCTAGCTAGCAATTTATTTGTCCTGTGAAGCGAGTCCATAAAGAAAAATACTTACCCAAAACCTTTCCTTGTGCTAGCATATAATGTGATATTTATGTGGCAACACATGTGGCTTATGTCGTGTACTTACCACTTTATCAGTTACCTGGATGGAGCGTTTAGGCAATGTGATACTTAGAAGAATGTAATCATATTATTAACCTGCTCTATTCCATGGAGAATAAAATTAAATTATAAACTTATTTTACTTCAGGGACCTACATTGACAAGAAGTGCCCATTCACTGGAACTGTTTCCATCAGAGGTAGAATTATTGCTGGAACATGCCACAGTGCCAAGATGAATAGGACTATCATCGTTCGCAGGAACTACCTCCATTTTGTGAAGAAGTATCAGAGGTAAGTAACACACTTGAGGGCTTCAGGACTATACTCTCATGTATCTTATCTGTGATGACATCTAACTTGGAAGGTGAACCCCTTAACCTTGCAGGTATGAGAAGAGGCACTCCAACATTCCAGCTCACATTTCTCCATGCTTCAGGGTCAGGGAAGGAGACCATGTCATCATTGGACAGTGCAGGTATAATGCTCTCTAGCGATGTTTTATTTAGTTCATTGACTCATTCATGATTCAGCTCTGCTGGCTCACCCCAAAGTTAGTTAACTGTCGAGGCTAAAAAAATTCAGTCCCGTGCAAGGCCTCCAAAGCTACACCAATCTTCCACTTGCTTCAAATTGATTTTTTAATGGGCTTCAAGATGATTTTACAAATAAAGGAAAATATGAACTCTTTTGTTTTTGCGTATACTTAACCTTTTATGTTTTTTTTGGTTTGTCATTCCCATTGGGATTAGAGTGCTTGATATATTGTTTTTTTAGAACGGGGTGCTTGATATATTTGTAGTATTGCTAAGGTCATAAGCAACTCTAACTACTCTGGATGAAAATGCTCTTATTTCACAACTATAAAAACCTTTGTCCGTATATTTGTACTAAATAAACGATGAACGGAGGTAGTAGTACACACTGGGGCTCCAAAAACTGATTGGTTACTTGTATTTCCTGGCAAAAAGTTGCTGTAATTCCAGGAACTGTGGGATTATCCCCTGCTTGTTTGGTTCCTTGCATTTGGTCATTCATTCAATGTTGAATTTTCCTTTTCTCTATGTGCTGCAGGCCTTTGTCAAAAACTGTGAGGTTCAACGTTCTTAAAGTCATTCCCGCTGGATCCGCAGGCGGCACTGGGAAGAAGGCCTTCATCGCGGCTTGAGCTTCTTAAAATGAGTAGTTAAGATAGAGTGTGAACTCGGTATTCATCTAACTTTGGTGTTTTGGCATCTGGTGCAAGGTCATGAAATGCATCCGTGCAAGTCTTGTTTAGATAGCGCTGGTCATGCAAAACGTGGTAGCTGTTGCCCAGTGGTTGGCTGGTCCTATGGCATACTACTACTATATAAACCTCATTTGAAGCAATAGCATCCATAGCCTGTTTCTTTTCTGTGTTATGATGGCGACCTCCATTCTCTTTTCTGTACCTCTTGTTGGGATCGTAACCAAAAATATTCACCTTATCGTTGACCCAATAACGGTAGGTAATTGGTCTCTTCTTTTTCTTCTGAACTCATGGTTTCCTCTTGTGGGTACTGGCATCTGCCAACTGCCATGGTGAACCTATCTTTGAAGCAACTACTACTTCATGGGATCATCTATGGATTCTGACTATGACATGAATTTTATATTCGCCATTCATGAAATGCAACGTTGTTTAGGTGATAGCTGTTGTAGGCTGCTGGTTTGTGCGGCGTCTCAATCTTGAAGAAAGGAGTTCGGTTGTTTGCAAGGCATGTAATTTTAAGCTTCTTCTCAAAGCGTGTTTCATCCTGTTAAGACCCCCTACAAACCCATCTCATTCTCAGGAAATAGTGAAACTCGCAGCGGTGCAGATGCGTGCCAAGGCCTTCTCCCTCTCTTGTTGCGTACCTGTTGCATTTCTACTCATCTTTGCTCATCTCAATGGCCCAGCCACTTCATTCCTTGGAGCCCTGCTTGATCTGGCAGCACCTTCCTTTCCGTTTAATCTGCTCGCAGTTAATTATTTCTTTAACTACCGCCGCCGTCGCGGTGCGTATAACCCGCTCTGCGATGATTTCCCGCCCTACTTCCCGCCTCCTGACACAGAAACAACGTCGGTCTTCTGCGTCGACCCCAATGGTTGCTGCGACTTCACCACAGTGCAGTCCGCGGTTGACGCTGTGCCAAGATCCAGCGGAAAGAGGAATGTCTTGTGGATCAACAAGGGCATCTACTTGTAAGCGATTTTTGCTTTGATCAGATTGGCAGGACCCCATGTCCAGAGTGCAGAATTAACAAGTGTGTTGTTACTGAAGCTGCATTGTTACTATAGTGAGAAGGTGACGATCCCTGCAACCAAGCCCAACATCACGTTTCAGGGGCAGGGCTTTGATCTGACAGCGATCATGTGGAACGACACCGCCAACTCATCGCATGGCACCTTCTACAGCGCTTCGGTCTCTGTCTTCGCGACCGGCTTTGTCGCGAAGAACATCAGCTTCATGGTAACCAGAGACTGCAAGACATGTTTCAGTTAAGTCACATGCATGCATCTCCAGTAGCAATGTAACTCTCTTAATCATCCTCACCAGAATGTAGCACCAATCCCAAGACCCGGTGATGTTGGTGCTCAGGCAGTTGCCCTAAGGATTGGCGGCGATCAAGCGGCGTTCTGGGGTTGTGGCTTCTTTGGGGCGCAAGATACGCTCCACGACGATCGGGGCCGACATTACTTCAAGGAATGTTTCATCCAGGGCTCCATTGACTTCATCTTTGGAGATGCTAGGTCACTCTATGAAGTGAGTAAGAGATATATCACAAGCGTTGGAAGATAAAACACTGAGTTCACTAACTGCTTCCACATGTGTACTTCTCAGAATTGCAGATTGGTATCCATAGCGGATCCTGTGCCTGCAGGGGTCAGAACCATCACTGGTTCGGTTACTGCGCATGCCCGGGAATCCAACGAAGACAACACCGGCTACTCTTTTGTCAACTGCAGCATCGGCGGCACCGGTAGGATATGGCTCGGGCGAGCATGGAGACCTTACTCCCGTGTCGTCTTCGCATACACTTCGATGTCAGACATCATCGCCTCCGAAGGATGGAATGATTGGAATGATCCTGCAAGAGATCAGTATGCCTCCTGCACTGTCAGTGTTTCCTGGTATTAATCCACAATGCACGCTAACATCAGTTCTTATGGTTGGCTTTGTCAGGAATGTATTCTATGGAGAGTACAAGTGTACAGGTGATGGTGCAAACCTGGCAGATCGAATGCCATACGCTCTGAAGCTCAGTGATGTGCAAGCATTGCCTTACTTGAACACATCTTATATCGATGGAGACCATGGCTGAAACCATACTGCGACTCGCTAATATCTGCTTGACGAAATCTTAGAGGCTCAGTTTAAGATTATCCAGCATTGTATCAGACAAAGAGAAGTTAGTACAATTGTACAAATTCATTCATTGGATTCTCACGTATTATAGCACATGAAATCAACTGTACAAAGAACAGTACTTGAAATCTTAGAAATGCATTGACTTTTGACAAAGATTGGATTGTGCTCTGTACGAATCTACACTTGAGCAACAAATGATACAGTACTTGGGGAGGGGGAGGGAGGGCGGGTAGCCTCACGTGTCACATTTTACAATACTCAGTCCTCACAAAACCATACAAGCTGACTAATATTGACACTCTAAGCAAGAGCTCAAGTCCAACCAATCTCAAAAAAAAAAAGTCCAACCATCTGATCCCATGCCCTTACAAAAAAAAACCAGACCTCGCTGTCCGTGTATGCAACTGCTCTTTGGACAGCCTCTACCTAGAATGAGATCTCACTTGGAGCATGGAATGTTCGTCCACGGCATATGGCTTCTAGGTTTTCTCCAGAATAAGAGCTCAGGGGGGAAACCTCAACACCTATAAGTACAGAGTAAGTTATCATGACAAGAGTTTCTAAATGAAATATATTCGGCTCTGGACGGTTCTCAAAAGTTTGCAGACACACAAATATACGGAAAGTTACCAGTCATATACAAGGGCACAGAATGCGTCAGAAAGCCACCTGCAGTAACGACCCATCGGCTGTGAAGGCGAAGTAGCATTAATCTGGCACTATCAGGAGTGTCGTAAGCTGCACCGTTAGCATTCTTTACCGGTGCAAATTCCTCCTCCCTCACGACCTGAAGTGTAAGGTGTCAATAAGTACTGAGACCTCAAGACAACTTTAGTTTGAGCAATAGAGAGTCTAATCCTACCTCGAAAAGAGCTGTTGCCGGCGAGTAGTTGAACACGTCGAATATAAACTGTTCAAGCTTAAGGCCTGTTGTGTACCCATGGATTGAAGGAATCTTCTTCTCCGCTAGATGATAACTGGGAATAAAATTTTCATATTAAAGCACAAAAAAATGAAGGAACAAACTGCATGATGATCTGAATTGGTAATTGCTGGTTCAAGATATCAATAATCACATGCCAAAATTAAAACATGATATACAGCTGATTATCTTGCAAAAAAAATACAGCTGGATTATGTACTGGCATACGATTAAACGACATTTATACATAGAACAAACATCATGAACACATAAATTCATGAACAAAAGAATGCTGTGATAAGAATACTCACACACTGTCTCGCTCAAGACTATTTGTTACTTGATTAAGAAAATCCAAACTGAACATATGCAAGCACACCTGCCAAAATAAAATGAATACAAAATTATGAGCGCAGAGGGAGGAGGTAGCAGTGGAGGGGAAGAGGATCTGAAGAAGCATACATTGCTCCAACAATAACGAAGGCGGCCTGTTGTTTGATTGATCTCAGTAGTCATAGCTGCATCCATTTCACTGTACTCAACCACAGAGAGAGGTCCACCCCTACCACGTTGAACAAATACTCCAACTTTCTCTTGTGGATATGCCTAAAAATATATAACCATAAACAGTTAATGAGGTGCTTATCTGGAGTCGGAGATTATCTTATCAATCCGCCAGGATTTGGTTTATATTGCCATACCTTCCTTACGACCTTTGCAGCAGCAGACACACCCTTATCAATGAAGTATCCTAGGAATGTGGGATCTGCAACACGGACCTGTGGCAACGAGAAAGATTATTATTTGACAGATTAAAAATGATACTCCCTCCGTCCCAGTTTATAAGTCCTACGAGTATCCCTAGGTTGTTTGACCAAGATAATATGAGAAATAAATTATGAAAAAAATATCATTAGAAAATTCAAATGTTATATTTTCTAATGGTGTAATTTTTGCGTTGTAAAACATATATTATATTAGTCAAATTCACAACCTAGGTATACGCGCAGGACGGAGGGAGTAGTAAGTTCCATAAGAGATTTTGCAAAAAAAGATGTACCCACCAATGCATTATCAACTCCATAGACATCAATATATTTCACACCTCTTGCAGCCATATTATCCAGCAACTTTTTAGATTTTAGAGCTGATACACGGTGGAAAATAAAAAGAAAAATAAGGGGGAAAAGGACTGGTAAACACAAATATATAAATTGATGGATTTTGCTATACTGATATGATATGATTACCGGCATATACTCCCCCATTGCCATCTGGAGCCCTCGCCACCTGATTTTGATCAGGACAATGCAAAAGACATCACTAACACAGGAGAATAAGAGCACTGAACTAATTCTGTTATCATAGTACTTGGTTTTAATTATGCTAGTTCATTCCATAATTTCATCACTAACACAAATAAACCAATGCATTGGGAATAAACCAATGAAAGTAAAATTTAAAACAAATCAAGGGTACCTTATATGGTGTCTCCATAACAAACCTTCCATCAGGACAAACACAAGGGAGCGTGCCTTGCTGGAAAAAGGTCACCTACATATACGGAATCAAGCCAAAGATAGTTGCTACTTGTTAGCGGTTATATAAGAATTTCTGGTCACCAGAAAAAGCCATGTATTATCCTTACTTGGTCAGGCTCTAAGCCAAAATATCGACGGCTTTCAAAGAATTTGCGTGTGGCTTCATCAGTAAAGGGCTAGTCATTATATACCAGTGGATTTGCACACTGTTGCCTGGAGCAGCGAAAGTGAACAATTTGAGCATGAAAATGTTAAGCGAAGAACAAAACAAATAATTTAACAGGCATCGTGGATTAAATTACCATCATTGGATCGAGCAGCCAGCTTTTGAACACACAAAATTCGTTCGGCTTGAAGTTGGAAAAGTGACTTTCCAGATGGAAGCCCAATACCTGAGCAGAAGTCAGAGATGACTCAAATAATTTTGAACATAGGGTCTTACTAACAAAAGTACGATGGCATGAACAACAAATGCGGTACATGTTCCTTTCACATTTAACGTGGATAAAGTAAAGCATGGGAAACTAAGATACCATCGACTTCCCTATTTGAAATCTACAATCGGGAAAACAAGGCTTTCTGCCAAATAAGAAAACTAAAAATGGAATACATAAATACACAGCATTTGTGGCATATAGTGAAGGCAAACATGCCAGGACTTGAATAGAAAGACTTACTGAAACATCCCTTAGGATCAGAACTGCCAAGTCGTGTTCCCTATCCATAATTGAAACAAATAAACACTATAAGAAATTTTCTCCAGTTTAACATGCATAATCTACTATTCCCTCCGTTCCATAATTCTTGTCATGGTTTTAGTTCAAATATGAACGACAACAAGAATTATTGAACGGAGGTAGTAAAAACCGAGGCAAGCTAGGGAGGCAGTCATTAGAGTACCTGACCACCAGCCAAAAGTACCACAGCCAACTTTCCCTCTGCGATGGCTTTTAAACCCCTCCTCCACCACCTTTCTTTGTCCTCGGCAGTTCTATCGTCCACCGTTGCGACACTTGACTCCGGCACAGGCTCAACCACTGGCACAGGAGCGCCTGTTATTTGAAACACCATCGTAAATTCGTTTGAGTAAAACCTTCCAAAAACTCACAGGGCTTACTAAGCATAGGAAATGTCTATGGAGGAGAGGCTTGTCAGTCTCACCTTGTGATCTGAGTGAGCATCGAACAATCCGGTCGATTCTAGCAAGATCTAGGCTCTGAAATGCAGTTTATAAACTTCAGTTAGCCATGGCATCGGCAAAGTTGCTGGAGACATAAAAGCATCGACGACGCCAATTCGTTTTGCATATGAGATGACAGGTTATCTCAATGTGTCCAAAGGAAACAACGGATGAATTACGAATGCGACGACAACTACAATGCCATCACCAATTAACGAACATGATGTTTAATGAAATATGAGTTGGATATCTGAATCCTAGCACAAGGAGTTGCCAATTAAATCTGTACACACAGTCACACAGAGCTTAAAATAAGAGATCTTCACGAAGTTTTCTAATCATAACCAAATCTTTATCTCGAGTCTCAACTCATGTGAACTCTTTACATAGAGTTACCGACATCTTGTCTTAGTCCTAAGAAGAAGAAACAGAGCGCAATTGGGTTGGCTCACCTGGATGTCCCGGATAAGGAAGTCGCGCTCCTCCGGCGCGAGCTCGTCCCAGAGCGCGAAGGCACCCTCTTGGCCGTAGTCCTTGAGCCTCTCGAGCAACTCCTGCGGCGCCGCTGCGCCCCACCTACCCGCAGGCGCCGGCGCCGGCGCTGCCACTACCAGCTCCGCCATCTCCCACCTCCAAGACCAAGAGAAGCGAGGCGAGGAGGGAGTGCTGGATCAGGGACACGCGTGAGATCTGCGATTGGGCAATGATAGCGCGATCCAATCTCGAGCACAGCTGGGATGATGGTTAGCGTGATTGGATCGTCAGCGGCGTCGGCGTGCTTTGTTTGTGTCAGCTTATGATGAGGAGGTGTGTGCCATATTCCCATTATTTATTCCGGCCACGGAATTCCAGTTCGATCCGAACTTTCCATGAAAAGAAAATTAAAGTGCGAGATTATCTGTTTTTTATTTAGGACGGAAAAAACAGCCCACGCTTATCTGTCACTTCTGTTACGATTCAGACGCTGCCGGTGTAGGGCGTTAGGTTGTAATCGAATCGAATTGGATCGGATTTTACTTTACCATATTTTTTTGTTGTTGGATTTGAAGCGTAGCTAACGACTCGTTGTGGATTCTGGTAGAATATATCCCAACAGATTCGTAATGAAAATAGTGTGGACTCGGGATAGAAACAAAATTAATCGGATAGGTGAAAGCACGAGGCAAATCATACGGCCAAAAAAGATTGATAAAAGGAGCTACAAAGCCTCATATGATGGTATTAAGATGACCACGTGAACAAAATAAGTTCATATGAGTGTTTGCCCTTATCCCCTCCCCGTCTCTGTTGCAGGAGGAGAAGGCGATTTTTGGGCGTCCTCCGTCGATCCACCGCGTGCGCGCCGCTGAGTCGTGGGATTCCCCTCCTCCGCCGGCCGCTTCGGTAGCGGGAGGGTGGGGGATCCCCGGCTCCGGCCTGTATATATGGTAGGGTAGGGTGGAGATCCCGCGGCGGCGCCTTGGAGGAGGTGGAGCTGGTGGCGGGTGGTTTGGTGTCGGTGCGGCCTTCTCCGGCGGTGGAGCTCCTCGGGGCTCGTCGTTGTCGCGCTCGACTTGCAGGTGCTCGAGGCCCGGCGCGGTGCTCGAGTTCTTCTGCCTCCCCTCGGATCCGTGTAGGCGGCGGATCCGGTGGTTGGAACTCAGGGCCGGGCGAGGTTGGCGGTTTCTGCCAGCGTTGGGGACGAAGACGGCTGCGGCAAGGTGGAGTAGCTGGAGCGGGAGGGTGCTCGCCGTGTTCGTTCACCGGCATAAGCTCCGCCGCTGCGCGGCGGACGGGCCTTGCGGCGACCTTCAAGGAAGGAGGTGCCCTCGGGCCGTGGCTAGGAGGGGGTCGGCGGTCTTCGTCGTCGACGCCGGAGGAGCTGCCGATGTTTGCTCTGGTTCTATATCCCCTGCGTATGGTTTTCTGTATTCCGTATTTGTACTATGTACGGTGTATGTGGTACTCTGTTGAATATACGTGGGCTTTCAAAAAAAGTTCATACGAAATAACGTAAACACGAGGGTTAAGGCACACATGTTCCAATAGTCCGATAGCCTAACAAAATTTTGCTACATAGTCGATCCACTAGTTATATTCGGCTGCAATTTGACACACCATATCCTATAACGTATTTGAAGTATCCTCTAGAAATTGGATATTCTTAACCGTTGGATTCCTTTAAAGCGGATTCAGATTTTTCAACACCGATTTAATAGTGGATTCAACATGGGAATTATCCTCTCCATTTACACCCCTCTCCCAATTCAAAGAGATGCAGACTTCTACTCAACCATCACTAAGAACTATTATATGATTAGGTGCATTACAGTTGTACACATTTATTCTCTCTGAAGATTTGAATAATAACGCAGAGTCTTACCGAGAGTGAAGTTTTGTAGCCCGGGCTGCATATAGCCCCTTATTTTGGCCATTCAAAAATAAATTCCAAAGTTTCAAAAAATCTGAAAAATATATATAGATCTAGCCACGAATATATCCTACGAGTGTGCAAAATATCAATACTAAATACGTTGTATTATAGGCTCCACAAAAAAGACAAAATAATATATCTGGGTATGTGAATAGTGCCCATCAAATCTTGTCAGAATTTGTCTTTTTTACGTAGCCTAAAATAAAAAGAATTGAAAATTGAAAATTTGCGCAATTATAGGATACAGTAAGCCCTACACCTAGATTTATTTCTAGATTTTTTGGAAACTTCAAAGTACTGTTTTTAAAAATTCAAAATAAAGTCCTACATGTAGCCCGGGCTACATATGACTTTTTCGAGTCTTACCTTACTACTTTCAACTTGTGTCTATTTCTCATATTTAATCTTGCGTTTATTTTTACCACAGTCTCGACACATTATCAACAAGAAAAACTCTATGGAGACTCACAATGATGGGGAGACCTAACCCTACCTCGGTGCCACCCTAAAAGGACAAGGATGTCGCCTAGAGGGGGGAGGGTGAATAGGCGATTAAAACTTTTCTGGTTTATGCTTGATAATTGCGGAATAAAACAAGGTGTTTAAATTAACAAGCCAACAACCTAAATAAACTAGGCTCACCTATGTGTACCAACAACTTATGCTAGGCAAGACAAGTAACAAGGTGATAGCAATAGAATACTTCAAGCACGAAGGCTATCACAATGTAAAGTGCATAAGTAAAGAGCTCGGGTATAGAAATAACCGAGGCACACGGAGACGAGGATGTATTCCCGAGTTTCTCCTTTTTAGGGGAGTACGTCTCATTGGAGAGGTGTGAGGCACCACAAAGGTCGATCTCAACGCCACAAAGGCTCACCCTATTCTCCGATGAACCGCACCACAAAGTATTGGTTCACCTCCCACTATCGGAATCCTTCTAGGCGGAAACCGGAGCCTTTACAACAACGATCTGGGGCACACACCCACAACCGAATTGGGGGCTCCCGAACAGGTACAAGTGACCACAAAAGGTCTCAACCACCACACGGGCGTCTAGGGTCCAAAGATCCAAGAGTAACAAGTTCACAAGCTTTCAACTTCCACGAATCCTCGTGGAGAGCACAAACCGATGCACAAAGCAATGGCAAGAGCATAAGTGCTTAAATCCTTCACTCTCAAATCCCACCACAAGCAACTAATGCTTATGGGGGGAGGAGAGAGGAAGAACAACGAAGAACGCAACAAATAGAACTTCAAGAAATAGATCGCTCACTTAGAGGAGAGATGGATTGGTGAAAATGTAGATCTAGATCTCCTCTCTCTTTTCCCTCAAAGATATGCAAGAATCATGGGAGGAATTGAGAGAGAGGCAAGCTTTGCAAGGTCAACAATGGTGGGGGAGAGAGAGAAAATCGTGCTGGGCAAAACTAGTCACTTTGGGGAAGAAAGGGGGCCTTATATAGGTCCCACGAAAAAGAGCCGTTGCAGCCAGAAAACATAGGATTATCCGATTCAATTTTGATAGGATAATCCGACTGAAAGGATTATCCGGTCCAAGTTAGGATAGGATAATCCGACTGACAGGATTATCCGATCCAAATTAGATAGGATAATCCGACAAACTCCAGAGCGCCACAAAACAGGGTTGTCAAAAGTCCTTAGCCGAATTCGAGCAATTCTTGAGAATCGGATAATCCGAATCAACCTTGATCGGATATTCTGAAAAACTCCAGTACGCACTGCTTTTAAAGTCCTTAGCCGTTTTTGCGTTCAGCAAAAATCCGGGTCGGATATTCCGATCCAAGTTTGGGTCGGAATATCCGATTGTCTGAAAACTGACAGAAACAGCAAAACAAAAACCACAATAACTTTTTCATCCGGACTCCGATTTCGATGATCTTGGCTCGTTGGAATCGTAACAAAGAGCCTTCAAGATCATGCAGAGAAACATCATAGTCCAAGGATGTAGGATAAAACCAAATGTAGAAAGGTAAACCTCTCTAAAAAAGGAACAACCGGTAAATCCTCCAACATCAAAAATGCAACAAGATATTCATATGAAATCCGTTTTTGATGAACTAGAGCTTGGTATAGAGATGAACACAAGCTCTAAATTCTCACATGGATAAAACTCAAATAAGAACCAAAAAAATGATATGCCAAGTGTGCAAAGGTTTGAGCTCTCCATAAAGATGCGATCAAGTTACTCACTTGAGAGCCCCTCTTGATAGTACACCGTCTATCCTATAACCGGTCTCCTACTAACACCACGAGACCGGTAAAATAGAAACCCTATCAAGATCATACCTTTGCCTTGCGCATTCCACTTGAGTTAGATGATGACGATCTTGATCTCTTCAAGTGGACCACCTTTCTTGATTGTGCTTTGCTTGGTGAAGACTCACATAACGCTCCCCCATACACCAAGATGGGAGTGCCTCTCTTAGGAACATCTTCACTTGACCATTATCTCCAAATGGGTTGCAAGCTTCAAGCATATGATATCTTCTAGATGCCCATTTTGAACTTGCACATCACAACCTTGATGACGATCACCACTTGACGTCATCCTCCATGAGCTATAAGAAATCTTCCTTTTGATGCAAGCCCATGGAGAGATACCTAACCCCAACAAAGGAATGCCACACACACATAATGGGTTAGTTCACAAAGCTATATGGACAATTTCTTACCATACCATTGGATCACATGATCCCACATGGTATATCATTTAGCTTTGTGTGTTGATCAACTTGAAACCACTCTTTGCACTTAGTCTTGATCAACCTTGTATCTTTTCATCTTCTTGATCATATCAAATATGTCCATCATAATCAATGATCTTGATGGCATACAACCTTGAATCCAACACATGGAGTTCAAGCGATGCCAATGGACAAACCTACAAGAATAGCTCAATACAAACATTAGTCCATAAGGATTGTCATTAATTACCAAAACCACGCATGGGGCAACATGCACTTTCAATCTCCCCCTTTTGGTAATTGATGACAATCCCTTTTATGAGGGTTTATATAATGAATTAAGCAACCAAGCAACAAAACAAGCAAGGATGCAAGAGAACAAAACTATGTTCCCATAAACCCTCTAAATTTCTCCCCATTGGCATCCATTGCCGAAATGGGTGAAAAATTTAAGAAGGCCAATATAATAAGAACTCCCCCATAATGTGTGCATTTCTCATGATATGAGTGAAATCAAATACACATATCCAATGACGAATAGATGGATGGAGATCAAACTATATCGAGGATCCAAAAAATGCAAAAGAATATCAAAGAGAAAGATACTTCGACGAAAGAAGCAAGCAATCAAAAGGATGAAAAAGTGTTCTGAAAATCAAGAGGGAACTCCCCAAGGTACGTTCACAAAGTAGGATTTTCATTTTAATATGTTGTGCACAACATGGAATCCTCACTCCCTCCTAGATAATTTAGAACACAAACCAAAGAACATCTAGCAAATAGGTCCACAAGCTTATTAAGATGCAAAAGCATAACAAAAAAAAAGCTTGTGCCATTTAGAAACCACCAAAGAATCAAAGCAATAAGGGGTGGTCACTAAAGAATTGGAATACCAATTAAAGATGTAACTATTCTCATGTGTATAAGTTTCTAAGTAGACACCAATCACGAAGATATAAGTCCACAAAGAAACATGCACACACAAAATAGATACAACGGTGAAGAACATGATATCCAAGTGGAAGTCATATATATACCAATAAGATCATTGCTTAAAAGCATAGCACAAAGCTCAATTTTATCTTAAAGGATATAGATGAACTTCCAACACAATCTCATCATAGCATAAAAATATCCACAAGGGATAAGGTGAAAGAAGGATGCTCCGAGAAAGATAACAAGTATCGCAAAAGGCAAATGATTTTGAAAAACCATCTATATTGCATATGCGAGACATAGAGTAGAAAGTGCTAGATTAACATATTTGGGATTGGTGAATCATGAAAATGATTATATATATTCCCTTTGATATGTAATCATCCCGGCTTACTCACATGTGCAATAAAGATGTTTTGCAAGAACCAAATGAAATGCAACAAAGGAGATTCATGCCAAGAAACAACCTACGCAAGGTTGAAAGCTAGAAAGGTATGCATGAGGTAGGTACTTGTTACCGAGATAGCATTGGTGATGTAGAAGATAAGAGTTAACGATCATCCAAGCTTGGCTCCAATAAGCACATGGTGACACCACCTTCCTTGTAAATGAGACAAGTTTCCAATGCATCTCCAATGTACCTAAAACAATTTCAAGTACAACATGGTACCCAAACTCATTGGGTCCCAAGTAGTTAGAGCAACTACAATACATAGGACAAACTCCACATAAATATGTGCATATTGATATGAAATTGAATTTCATGCACATCTTAGCCATTTAGGATTTGATGGAGTTTATCCTATATATTGGATCAACGAAAGTAAGCATGCCATAAGATATACATATAATGAATATGCATGCACAAGGCTTTCAAGAACCAAACGAGATACAATTAGGACAAAACACCAATTAAATCAAGAAAGCACACACAAGTGTGACAAGAAAAAGAATTGTCCAAATTATATCAAAGACTCAAAACAACACATGATTGAAGATACCAAATTGAAAAGATACAAATGAAAGCAAGATACCAATTGATGAAACTACCATCAAGGAATAAACCAAACCCTCTACACTTTTCATGATGGCACAAAGTACCAAGACGAAAAATGTTTGTCTTCCAAAGAGACATGACATCAGGATAAAAACCAATTGAAGACAACTAAAGTTCAAAAGCATATAGGATTGCTCCCCCAAGATTTGTGCATTATTTATGATCTTGCATTTGAATACAAATGCACACAAATGGGATCATCACTCTCCATACATATTATTCAAACACTCGTCATGTTCAAGGAAAGCAATAAAATCCAATACCAACTTAAAGAATGGTGTTCTACTCAATGTAGGATAGCTTCCCCAAGAATAGTGCATTATCTAGAAGTATGTCTTGAATGTAAATGCACAAGGATGGGATCATTGCATTTCCTAACTCAAAAAGCACAAAACAAATTTTGAGTAGAGCAAAAAAGATCCAAAAGATGCAAGGAAGACAAACGAGAGTTAGATCGAAAAAATCCTTGGCAATAAAATAAGGCAATTCAAAGCAAGAGCCAAAATGAAGATGGTCTACTAATTCCACCACAATTATGAGTATCACTTGTCATGGACAAGGAGTATATGGAGATATTTCTCGGTGGTATATAGGAATGATATTAAAGACCAACTTCACAACAAATAAGCATATGGTAAAGAATAAGATTTAAAAGCCATGCTTAAATAAGTATATATTCTTGATAGCTTCAAATATTCACGCGATCATGCAAAGCAACTCCAAAGAGTAGCTTGAAGCAATTGGTTTCCCAAAAAGATATATGAGAACATATTTAGGGAAAGCCATATCAAGAACTTCCATCACAAACAAGATCCAACGGTGAGGGCAAAAAGCATTTAAGCAAAAGGGAACTTGTGAGAAACATGCCACATAGGAATAAGATAATGAAGAATATCAATTCTAGGTGGCAATACCTCACATGTTCACATTTTCTAGGTTTTTAATATGCACAAAGCTTATTACTCCCCCATAATGTGATAATCCAAATTTTCTTAACAAGAGGCAAGCAAACCAACTAGAGATAACTAATGGACTTTAGAATTTGAATTTCTCATGAGAATGATATACCACATAGAGAGTAGATAATATTAATATCAACTAAGTGGTACTCCTCATGTATACACAATTTTAGGATTGTGAAGTGCACGAAGCATATCACTCCCTAAAATAGGATAGTCCATTAATCTCTAAAAAAGAGAGCCAACAAGAAGAGATATCAAATAAAAGCAATAAGGCTCACACAAGTACATGGTGTGAAACCAACATACAAATCTTGATTACTCAAGATAAGTAAGTAGGGAGCACAACACATACCAACACTAGCAAGGTACAAAACCTAACACATGCAAGGGTGCAAGCAACTTTCAATGTATATATGATTTAAATAAAAGTTACCGCAAGGAGGAACATTGGATATGAGATAGAACAATATAATCCAAATGACTTGGCTTGACAGAATATAATAGATGAAGATCCCTTAATTCTTCATGATGTAGCCAAGTCTCCAATGCCCTCCCACAACACCTATTGATCAAGTTTTAGCTTGTTGGTCCCCAACCAAGTTGGGTCCTAAGAGGTTAGTCACAATAGGCTTGGCAACCCAAATGGTTCTTTTCTTGACACCACTTTGAGTACCAACATATTTGGCAAACACATTGCCAACCTTATCCTTCCGAAGAGAATAATCATCATCAATTATAATAGGTTTGGATAAGGTACCATTAGTGCATGAAGAAGCAAGTGGCCCTTCTCTCGGCATAAGTAGCAACATTGCCTTTTTCCCTTCTTCTTAGTTGAAATCTCAACTTGAGGAGGGGTAGCTTGATTCTTCTTGGGAAGAGGCCGTTCTTCAATTTGAGGAACTTGAGTTTGAACTTGAGGCTTTTTCCCTTGTTGCTTCTCACTAAGAGCCTTCTTCTTCAAAGGGCAAGATCTAACATGGTGCCCTTCAACTTTGCACTTGAAGCAAACAATCTTGGCCGAATCTTTAACTTGTTCTTGGCCCTTTTTCTTCTTGTTATTGGAGTTGAATCCAAGTCCACTCTTGTCATTGGGGCGTCTTTGAACACTCAACATATTGTCAAGTTTAGAATCCCCAACATGACGATTTTCAAGTTTTCTTCAAACAAGTGACTTGGGCCTTGAGCTCATTTAATTCTTCCACATGGTTAGTATCAACACAAATACTAGAGGAAGTAGAAGCTTAATTGTTAGAGTAACAAGGCATGGAAAGTAATTCATCACAAGATGTAGCAACATTGTGAGTGGATGAATCACTAGGACTAGCACAAGACAATATAGCATTAAGAGAAGTTGTGCCATTGTCCACATGAGGCTCACAAGATGTTACCTTTGACATAATAGCCTCATGAGATAACTTTAGCCTTGCATGGGATGCTAGACGATTCTCATTAGAGCTAGAGAACTTTTCATGACTTTCTTCCAATATCCCATACTTGCTAGTTAGCAACTCAAGTTGAGCCCTTAGCTCAACATTCTCCTTCAAAATAGATACTGATACGTCTCAAACGTATCTATAATTTTTGATGTTCCGTGCTTGCTTTATACAAATTGCTACATGTTTTGCATCTACTTTATATCACTTTTATACATTTTTTGGGACTAACCTATTAACAAGATGCCGAAGTGCCAGTTCCTGTTTTCTGCTGTTTTGTATTCCAGAAAAGCTAGTCTGGAAATATTCTCGGAATTGGACGAAACTACACGGGGGTGCCTATTTTTCCAGAACACACCTGGCGGAGCGAAGGAGCAGCAGAGGAGGGCCACCAGGAGGCCACACACACCTAGGGCGCGCCCCCCCCCCCTCTGCCGCGCCCTAGGGTGGTGGGGCCCCTCGGGAGTCCGCAGCCGCCGCCCTTTCGCCTACTTATTCCCCCCAACGCGAAAACCCTAAGTACCTGAGCAATATCCACGAAAAGATCCAGAGACGCCGCCGTCGTCAACCCTAGCTCGGGAGGGTTCAGAACCTCTTCCCGGCACCCTGCTGGAGAGGGCAATCGTCACCGGAGGCTTCTACATCGTCATGCTTGCCTCCGGAGTGATGCGTGAGTAGTTCATCCTTGGACTACGGGTCCATAGCAGTAGCTAGATGGTTGTCTCTCCACTTTGTGTCATCATGTTTAGATCTTGTGAGCTGCCCTACATGATCAAGATCATATTATTGTAATGCTTCATGTTGTGTTTGCTGGGATCCGATGAATATTGAATATTATGTCAAGTTGATTATCAATCTATCTCATATGTTATGTAAGATCTTGCATGCTTTCCGTTACTCGTAGATGCTTGTAACTCCAAGAGAGAGTATTTATGCTAGATAGTGGGTTCATGTCTCCGTTTAACCTGGGACAGTGACAGAAAGTTCTAAGGTTGTGGATGTGTTGTTGCCACTAGGGATAACCTAACGATGCTATGTCCACATATGTGTTTGTTTACATTACGCACTTTACTTAATGCAATTATCCGTTGCTTGCAACTTAATACCAACGGGGGACTCGGATGACAACCCGGCGGTGGATTATTAGTCATAGATGCTGTTGGATAACGGTCTATGTATTATGTCGTAATGCCCAATTAAATATCATAGTAGTCAACATGTCATGTATATGCATTGTCATGCGCTCACTATTCGTCAATTGCCCAGCTGTAATTTGTTCACCCAACATGTTAGTTATCTTTTATGGAGAGACACCACTAGTGAACTGTGGACCCCGGTCCATTCTTTTACACTGATTAAACAACCACAAACTGCAAACTGTTCCTTTTTCATTCTCTGCAATTTAATACTCATTTTCCACACCATACGTTTAATCCTTTGTTTTCAGCAAGCCAGTGAGATTGACAACCTCACTGTTTCGTTGGGGCAAAGTAGTTTGATTGTGTTGTGTGCAGATTCCACGTCAACAGTCCAGACTCCCTGCGACAGCTATTTTTCTGGCGCCGTTGACAACCTTCTGAAGAGTTGCTGCTCCTACTGGTTCGATAACCTTGGTTTCTTTCTGAGGGAAAACTTGCTGCTGACTACATCATACCTTCCTCTTGGGGTCTCCCAACGAACGTGTGTTTCACGTCATCAAGCTATTTTTCTGGCGCCGTTGCCGGGGAGACAGCAGTCTTCTGCAAGGGGAGTTTCACGCTTCCAATCTCTTTACTTTGTTTTTGTCTTGCTTAGTTTATTTTATTTTATCTTGTTTGCTTTCAATTATCAAAAACACAAAAAAATTAGTTACTTGCATCTAGTTTACTTTCAAGTTATTTTCTGTACTGTTTTTATTTCTGCTAAAATGAGTACTCCTGAGAACACTAAGTTGTGTGATTTCACTAGCACGAACAACAATGATTTCATATGCACACCTATTGCTCCACCTGCTGCTTCAGCAGAATTTTATGAAATTAAACCTGCACTTTTAAATCTTGTTATGAAAGAGCAATTTTCTGGTGTTAGTACTGATGATGCTGCTGTTCACCTTAATAACTTTGTTGAACTTTGTGAAATGCAAAAGCTCAAGGAAGTAGATGGTGATATTATTAAACTGAAACTTTTTCCTTTCTCCTTGAGAGGACGTGCTAAAGAATGGTTGCTATCTTTGCCTAGAAATAGTATTGATTCATGGACTAAATGCAAAGATGCTTTTATTGGAAAATATTATCCTCCTGCTAAGATTATTTCTTTGAGAAGTAGCATAATGAATTTTAAGCAATTTGATAATGAACATGTTGCTCAAGCATGGGAGAGAATGAAATCATTGGTTAAAAATTGTCCCACTCATGGACTGACTACTTGGATGATCATCCAAACCTTCTATGCAGGATTAAATTTTTCTTCGAGGAATTTATTGGATTCGGCCGCTGGAGGTACCTTTATGTCCATCACTTTGGGTGCTGCAACAAAGCTTCTTGATGATATGATGATTAATTATTCTGAGTGGCACACCGAGAGAGCTCCAACAGGTAAGAAGGTAAATTCTGTTGAGGAAACCTCCTCCTTGAGTGCCAAAATTGATACTATTATGTCTATGCTTGCAAATGGTCAAACACATGTTGATCCAAATAATGTTCCTTTAGCTTCTTTGGTTGCTCAAGAAGAGCATGTTGATGTGAACTTCATTAAAAATAATAATTCAACAACAATGCTTATAGGAATAATTTTGGTAATAGCAATTATAGGCCCTATCCTTCTAATAGTGGCAATGGTTATGGAAATTCCTATAGTAACTCCTACAATAATAATAAGAGTGTACCCTCTGATCTTGAAGTTATGCTTAAGGATTTTATTAGTACACAAACTGCTTTCAATAAAACTGTTGAGGAGAAATTTGGGAAAATTGATGTGCTTTCCTCTAAAGTTGATAGTCTTGCTCTTGATGTTGACTTATTGAAACTAAAGAACATGCCTCATGATGTTAAAGAGAGCAAAACTCTCAATGCTATACAAGTTAAAATTGATAACAATGTGAGGATGTTAGCTGAATTGCATGCTAGATGGGAAAGAGAGGATGAAATTGCTAGAAAGAAAATATTGCTAGAGTTTATACTATTACTACTTCTGAAAATGCTTCAAACTCAAGTGTTAACAAACCTCCTACCATTAATGGCAAGATAGTTGGTGTTGGTAATGTTTCCACTTCTATTGCAAAATGTCCTAAATTGCCTGATAACTCTGAAACTGTCCTTGATAAAGATGCTGAAATTTCTAGCAATAAGGAAGAGAATAATCCATTACTTTTGATAATAATGACTTTGATTTTGATGGTTGCAATATTTCTGAAGTAATTAAGTTCTTGCAAAAGCTAGCTAGAAGTCCTAATGCTAGTGCTATAAACATGGCTTTTACTAAACATATTACTAATGCTCTCATGCAAGTTAGGGAAGAGAAATTAAACATGAAGCTTCTATCCCTAGGAAGTTAGAAGATGGTTGGGAGCCCATCATTAAATTGAAATTGAATGACTTTGATTGCAATGCTTTGTGTGACCTTGGTGCTAGTATTTCTGTTATGCCTAAAAGATTATATGATATGCTTGATTTAGCACCTTTGGAAAATTGTTACTTGGATGTTCACCTTGTTGATTCTACTATTAAAAAACCTTTGGGAAGAATTGATGATGTTCTTATCATGGTTAACAACAATTATGTCCCCGTTGATTTTATTGTCTTGGATATTGAGTGCAATCCATCATGCCCTATTGTGTTGGGAAGACCTTTTCTTAGACTGTAGGTGCTATTATTGATATGAAAGAAGGGAATATAAAATATCAATTTCCTCTCAAGAAAGGTATGGAACACTTTCCTAGGAAGAAGATTAAGCCACCTTATGATTCTATTGTTCGAACAAATTACAATGTTGATGCTTCTTCACTTGGTAATACTTGATGCATGCTTTGTGCCTAGCTAAAAGGCGTTAAAGAAAAGCGCTTATGGGAGGCAACCCATTTTATTTT